>JASAMY010002421.1:0-147200 GCA_030248085.1 Paralinhomoeus sp. GSCO2_6
AAAATCGCTTCTCGCCAAAAACTTCTAATTAACATCCGTGTTTTCGGCAGTCGCCAAAAATTTGAATATTCAAACTTAAGTATGGTTACGATACAAGTTATTTGCATTGCGCTAATACGATTTTTCATACGAATTGGAATCGACTAAACGAAATGCAATTCTGCTGAGACTTTAATCTCCTCCGGCCACACGTGTTCCCCTAGACGGGTCACGGGTTTTCCCAAAATGGTGGAATCAGCAGTGTCCGACAGTGATTTCGGCGCGGCTCAGCAGCAACGACCTGGAGCCGTTTCCAAAACTCTGACTATGCACTTACTTATCCGCCTCATGTTGTCGAACTCATGTTGTTGTTCAGTAGGTTGTCTTTATTACCAGGCACCATCAAGCAATTGTTCACAAAGTACCGAGACAAACGGAGATACGACGCGCGAGCGTGTGATTAGCACTTTGTTCGTCATCAGGATCACACTTTGGCAGTGCGGTGTCAAACACCTTTGATAACGGGAACTGCGACATCGGGATTGGTCTGCGGGGTACGCGAGTGAATACAACACGGCTGCGTCGCGGAGGTGATTCACCAGAATTGGTTTCAAACAGCAAAAGTAACGCGCTTTCACCTATATAGCACGAGAGAACAAACAAGGTTGGCAGCAGCTGTTTTAGCAGAGCCGGGGAAAAGCTTTGGAACGTCGGCCGCAATTGCGCGCTGTGAAAGACACGGGTATGAGAGCGAGGCGGGCTGGGGGGCGAGTGTTCATTGACGAGGATAGCACGAGGAGAGAAGAAAAGAGAAATCGCTGGCAACGAAGCAGAGTCATGACGTGGAAAGACGGCAGTCGAGTCGCAACTGTACAGAACTGACGGCACTGAGTCTACTAGGTCTCCTGCAGAAGCAGCAGCGCGTCTGTCGCCTCGGTCACAGCGGAACGCTGAACGGTTCAATTCAACCGCTTGTATTTCAAATATCAGAGTCAATCAACCGACGTTCTGTGCAGGTTTCGACTCCATTAGATCCGTGTGGACGACCCTGTTTGGGTAGTTTTCGTCTGCGTTCTGAATGAAAGCATGACCAAATGCAGTGTACATTTACATACTTCTGTGAAGGATAGGGCTGGCCCACCTCGAATTTGCAGGTCGCCCGCCTTGCGTTGCAGGCGGCGGCGACGGCCGCTTGTCTCTCACGGTGCTGCGCCTGCTGACTGAGCTGTCTGAGGAGATCGCTCGAGCTGCCGGCCGGCTGGGGCATGGCGGCGGTGGCGCTGGTGGTGAACACCACACCGCCCCGAGTCACTTGGCCGAACGCCGACTGCCGTCGATCGCCCAGCAGAGTAGAGGCGGCGGGTCCGGCGGCGGTGACGGCGCCGCCGAACGCGAGATTGCGAGTCGGCAGTGGAATGCTCGTGATCTGGACGTTGCGACCGGGCGGCGGCGGCGGATTGGGTGCCAGAGAGCGATAGAAGTCGACGACGGGCGGCTGCTGCGATGCCAGCGCCGGCTGGTGAGGCGGCGACGCGGCGTAGGCGGCGGCCGACATTCGAGGCGCCGAAGAAGCACTCGTCATGTGCCCGTCGACAACCGACGCTTTCCGACCGCCGTCTGCATACTCACCTAAATAGGGAATTTGCGTGAACAAAATTGATTGATTCACTGTAGATCTAGATCATTATTTGTGCACGACGTTGATAGAGAGAACCGGGCTCTCACCGAAAGACTCGGTAGAATAGCGTCGCTTCCAGTGCATTTTGTATTCCTTCTCCCAGCGTCGCGTGTGCCATCTCAAGCTCTCCTTGGTCAGAGGAAGCGGATCTATTTGGCTGTCTTCGGTCAGCTGCCTCGGAGGACTCGAAACGCTGAACACTCGTGTGATATTGTCAAGCAGCAACCGAAGAAGCTCTCCGATTGCCTACAGCGGCGGTTGCTTCGTCGCTTCCTGTGAAGCGCCGCTCGTGTGCGCGGGAGGTGGAGGCAGCGGCTGGGATGGTGGTGGCAGCTGGGCGGCCTGCGTCGCTGTGGGCGGCGAGGGTGACGCCGACGCGGCCGACACGGGGCAAGCAACTGCTGGCGGCTGACTTCGCAGCAGTCGACGAACGTTCTCAAAGCAGTTGATTTGGCTGTAGGAGATGTGACTGTCGGGCGGAGAGCCGCTCGACCACTCCTCCTGCTCCTCCACTCCGCCCGCCACGATGGCCAGCGTGCTCGACTGACACCGCGCCCGGCAGCCAGCCTGCAACCTATCTACACTTGTTACCGTATCCGCAGCAAAACAAAAAGACACGACAACGACCTTCTGCGCAGGCGCGCCAACGACTAGTTCTTCGACGAACGTCTCTACTTTGGCAAGCATCGTGTTGGCGTGCGCTTCGGCAGGGGGCGCTCGGCGGTCGACGGTCGCGAGGACGCGACGCTTGCGACGCCGACTCGAGCTCGTCGACTGCTGCCGACGGCGGCGCTTCCGCCGGCAGTGCAGGTCCAGCGGTCCCTCCATCTCGACGTCGGCGTCGCGGTTCCGCTCGTCGCTGCTGCTCGACGCCTCCACAGCGGCCTTCCCCTTCTCCAGCGGCACCGTCGACGAGCGCAGCACCGCCGACTTCGTCGTCTGCTGAACGCAAACTACCGTAGTATGCCATAAAATATTCAGTATACCTATATGCTTGTGGTTGTGAATTGTATAAGACGCACACTGCTCCATTTCTGCGCGAGCTGACGTTCGAACTCCGAGACGAGACGAGTCGAACAGGTCAGTTTCGCCTTGTCAAAGTCGGCCGGTGCGGCGGCGAAGACGTCCGTCCGTCTGGGTGGGCGCTCTATTGTGACCCGCAGTTGAACCAGACGGACCGTCTGCTCGCTTTGGTCTCTCAGCAGCGAGCCGCGCACCGACACTGGCACGAACTCTCCGTTCGCCAGCCACAATCTCGCACCAGAGATGTCCAAAGGAGCGCCTATGCACAGACATACAGTAGTTACATTGTACAACTCAACAAAAGATGCAGCACAACGTGACATGCAAATTTCGGATACCGTAGGTACATAAAACCTACAAAAGACCCACCGTTGCACATGCTGAGGAGTTTGTCGGCCACGCCTTCGGCGTCTTCCGCATGGAAAAACTCGAGAAAGGATCGGGAGACGACAGCTTGCGGCAGATGGCCGGTGAGTTCTGACAGTCTCCTGTGGAACGAATTATAAAACTTCGCTTTAAAAACAACAATTCGTTCGTTTAAAGCACAGGTAGGGCACCTGTAGTCGGCGCTCCACACTCTCATCTGTCTGGTGAGCGTGAGTCCGAGCTGGCGCGGCCTGGCGCAGTCGGCGTCCTGCATGTAGGCGGAGGTGATGCGATTGACGTTGACGGTGATCATCTGCTTGGGCTTGGTCTTCTCGCCCTTGGCGCTG
The DNA here is from genome assembly GCA_030248085.1 of Paralinhomoeus sp. GSCO2_6. Lineage (NCBI taxonomy): Eukaryota > Metazoa > Nematoda > Chromadorea > Monhysterida > Linhomoeidae > Paralinhomoeus > Paralinhomoeus sp. GSCO2_6. Next base: position 3,394 of record JASAMY010002421.1, read on the forward strand.
ATGCTGAAGTCGCGCACGCGCTGCAGCGACAGCTCGCTCGCCACCCCGCGCGGCTGCGCCGACGACAGCCTGGAACAGCGGCGAGAAATCCTGCCGAGCCAGACACAGAAGTTGTTGTCGCCTACAGCAAGCGAGTGTAGACGGTTTTGACGGCCTGCGTGGACGCGCTCGATGCCAGCGATTGAATCATGAACCGAACGAGGTCGCGGTCGGCTGGGCTGACGAGGTCGGTCAGTCGTCTGCCCACGAGTCGACACTTCTGAAAGTGGAAGCCCACCTTTCCCACATGCCTTTTCCCTGCGCACTCAGTGCGTAGAGCACCTTTGCTGTGTGCGGGTTGGCGTCGACATCGAGGGCCCAGGGCCGACTCGCGTCCGTGACGGTAAGCGTCTCGTCGGCGCAGCAGTAGAGGACGGTGGAGCTGGTCGACTGGTCCGACTGGTGGAACTCCGAGCTGCTGTACTCGGCCACCGAGGAGCAGAGCAGCGCCGCGCTCGCCGCCGACAGCGACAGCTCCTCCTCGTCCGACGCCGTCGGCACCGTCGGCCCAGCGACCGCCGCAGCAGCTGGGGCCGGGCATGCCTTTGGACTCGCCGCAGTCGTCGAGCAGTCGGCGCCGTTTGGCAGATCCGAGACACTCACTGCCGCCTTTAGCAGGACGACGGCGCGGCCCAATGCCTAAACGAAGGACAACAATTTGTTTCATGAAGGGGCGGTGGGCGGCGTTTTGTTTTTGTTGTTCGACCTCGATGACCCAGAATGCGGCGTTATTCACACGATGGGCGTTACTTTGCGTCGACATCCGCCTTTCCCTGATTGGTTGCTCGTTGCGATAGTCATCCAGACTCCACTGTTGACGCATTGCGTTGGGCACGTACCTCGAGAGTGTCGAGTCGGTCGTCGCCGGCCTTGACGGCCACGAGTCGGCGAATCTCTCGGAGTAGCTCGTGCGTCTTGCGCTTCTTCTCTTCTTTGGTGGCGTCCAGCTCGGCCATGAGAGGCGCGCTGACGACGAGCGCCGTCGTCGTCGTCGACAGCGCCTCGGCAGCCGCAACGCCCGCTGTCTCACACGTCTCGCGTCTGGTCATCCAACCGATCGCCGCTCGCCCTTTAATCGGACAAACGGTGCCTCGTCCGTCGTCGTCGGCAGGGAGGAGGCGCTGCGAAAAGCCGTGGGCCAGGCACGCGCCGCGCGCGGCTAATAGGCGTTAGCTTGACAAACGGCTGCAAGGAAGGAAGGAAGCCGTCGGTGGGCCGTCTGGGCTGCCGTCTACGGCGACGACGGCGGCATGGTCTTTGGAGAGAGGAGAGAGAGAGGGAGACAGAGAGAGAGAGAGAGAGAGAGAGGTGAAGGCAATGGACGGCGGGTGGCGTCGGCGCAGAGGGGCGGCGGGCCGGCCCCTGGGAGGAGGAAGGTGGTGGTGGCGGCGACGGCGCGAAGAGTGGACGCGTCGCCGCGCCAAGCACAGCCAAGCGCTGTTTGGCACTCGCCCTACTGGCGGTGACGCCTCTTCTTCGCTCCCCGCCCGCCCGCCCGCCGTTCCGCCCTTCTCCTTCCGTGCCCCTGTCCGCGAACGCCGCCGCCGCCGCCGCTTCTCTCTCCGCTCGCTCCTCCCTCCCTCTCTCGTTTCGCCTGTCACGACATCGTACCCCTGTAATTGGACTTTAAAATGGACATCTTTGTGTTGCAAAAATGCTTCCATGTCGCATTACGATACGTACGATCCAGCGATCTTCTCCACGGACGGACTCTGTGCACCGAGAAATCGCAATTGTGCGCTAAGCTTTGAGCAGAACGCGTGCAAGCTGTGCTGCTTCATGCAGTCACACTATTAGAGTTGGCCTACTGTACCTCGGGGCAATCTCGGCGCGCGCGCGCGCGGCCGACGCGATTGGTCGATACTACCAGCCACGGCGGCCCGCGCGCGCGTCTTCGCTCGCGCCCGCGTAGCCGCCACCCAGATCTCGAACCGAAAGTTAATGACAAATACGAGCGGCGGCCACGAGGGCGCTGCTGTCGTCCAGTGGGAGGCAAGCGCTCACCGCCCCCCACTCCTTCCTCCCCTCGCCGACAAAAGGCATCGTTATGCAACGCGGCAGCGCAATCGACGTCGTCGCCGTCTCCCACAGGCACTCAGGCTTTGCTAGGGTCGCGCTTCTGGGCCGGTGACGTCTCGTGCCAACGTCATTCAGCGTGTCGTGAATGGGAAGAGTCGGACGGCGGCGTAGTTATTTATTATGCGTTTTTTTTCTGACGACGACCCGTCAATGACGCTTACGCGAGAAGAGGACAACCAACAACAGCGACACGCGTGTCTCTGCTCGAGGTACCTTAGAGCGCGAAGAACAGCGCGAGTTTCCAGCGTGGCAAGCGCGCACACAGCGGTGTCAGGGCCGGAGCGAAACGAGAAACGATAATGGTTGTGTTTGTCCGTCTGAGTGTTATCTGACCCTACTCACGTCACCGTAAAGACTGACAACGATAGCAGGTGCACAAAAGAAAGGCAATACGTTATGGTGGCGGCGACGAGAAGAGACAGTGAGTAAACGTCGACCGACATCTGCGGCGAAAAGACAGGTGGACACGCACAAAGATGAGGGGGGGGGGGGGTGATAAATGGATATGACGCGAGCCTCAACACGAACCGTACACAGAGCAGCGTACGTCACCGACACAGCACTGCGGTTGTGTGTACAGAAAAGGGCATTGCGCGCGGCGTGTTAGTCGCTCTCGGGCGTGGGGGTCAGACAGAGCTCACGACACTAGGAGGCTGAAGTAGTCAGCGCGTGCGTTGTACTGAGATTGTGTACGTGCGTGCGTGGTGTGGTGTGGTGTCGTCACCAGACGGTACACTTAGTGTGGTCTGTCTTGTGCGGGTTCATGTTGGAGCCGAGCGGGCAGTTGAAGGTGGCGGAGAAGTCGTCGAGGTTCGACAGCACGCCCAGCACGCGGTACACCTCGGGACTGTGCTCGTCCGACTTTGCTTGAAAAATCGACGCCTGCCGAGAGCGGTCGCCGCACCAGAACTGCAACGGAACACGGCTGCCTAACGACTCGTGTCCAGCGTCCACGCTCTGCACACGTTCCTACTGGTCGCGCGAACGCAGTGCAAGGTGCACCCACAACGATTTCCCTGCCAATGGAGATGCTCGTACTGTTGCTGCCTTAGCTTGCAGATGGCGTTCTTCCTAATGTTTTGGGCCATAATAGTGACTAAGAAGGTGCCTCAATCAAGACAGGAAGGCGTCATGGAGATGGGTACGCTATATGGGCCACTGACGGCCTAGTAGCGTTGTCCTCAATCAAAGAACAACAACACCGACAACTGCTCGAGGGAACGCACATTCGCATAGCTGAGGAAGAAGAGCTGCTCGTTCGAGTACTCCTGAAGGCCGGGCAGTTTCGGCTCCACTCCGTTCGCGGCCACGTAGCTCTTGTACGCCTAGAAAAGCGCACACGCTAGTACGCTACGGACAACTGCCCCCACTTACTGCCCCACCCCAACCAACTGGAAAATGCACGGAACGCACCCTGAACGCCTCCTTGACTCCACCATTGTCGGCGATGTTCTCGCCTTGCGTCAGCGCGCCGTTCAGCTGAACCGTTCTCGGAGGTGATGGCTGCGGTGAGGATAAAGGAGGCAAGAAGAACCGCACGCACCGTCATGTGCTCGGCCTTGGGCACGGGGTATGCGTCGTACTGCTTGACGATGCACTCGCGGCGCGCGTTGAAGGCGTGCAGCGAGGCGTTGTTCCACCAGCTGTTCAGGTTGCCGTCCTTGTCGTGCTCCTTGCCCTGGTCGTCGAAACCGTGCGTGATCTCGTGCCCGATCACCGAGCCGATCGAGCCGTAGTTGATCATCCTGAGAGTGCGCGCGCGAGCCATCGGAGGCAGAGAGATCAGACCAGACGCAAAGTGTTGTTTCTCACTTTGGATAGTTGCCCGAGAAGAACGGCGGCTGTAGAATGCCGGCGGGGAATGCTGAATGAATGCATTCTCTAGTGCGTTGGTGGCACACTTCGATCGATGCTCGCCGGGCAAACCGATGGCGTTCTTCTCGGGCGAGTAGAAGGCGTTGACGACGGCGGGGCTGGTGTCGGAGTCGAGCTTGTTGAAGGGCTTGGTGAGCTTCAGGAGCTCGTTGCGCAGGAACCAGCGGTTCGTTTCCACGTTGATGTCGAAGAAGTCGAGAGCGGTGTCCGCGTAGGACAGGTCCTTGTAGTAGGCGTCGAGCGCCGTCTCGTCCACCTGCCACTGCTCGTAGCCCATCATGCGGCGCATCGCGTTCGCCTGCGCGGCCCCACCACCACCACGCTCGCTCTCGACACCGACGACGCGACGCTAGCAGCGCACCTTGTCGATGGCCGTCTCCTTGGTGCGCTCGTCCATCCAGTCGGACTCGTCGACGAGCTCCTTGAACGCGACCAGCAGGTTGTCGAGCAGACTCTCCGCCTCCTCCTTGCCGGTCGCGTCGAAGTGCGCCTTCACGTACAGGTAGCCCGTGGAGAAGCGCAGATGGCTCACGGTTAGCTGGTCAAAGGGCCGTCGTCACAATAAAGCCACCGCAGGGGACACCACGACGAGAAGACGCACCATGGTGCAGTCCCTCCACTTGGGCGGCTGCTTCTTGCGGCCCTGCAGCACCTGGCCCAGCTCCTGTCGGATGGCCTCGAAACGATCGTCCAGCGTCTTCGCCGCATCGATCACGTACCGCCATAGCAGATAGTTGCGCACCGTTCTAGAACGCGAGTTAGAGGAAAAGATGAAAACTGATAAGGCGATCGCTTACGTGACGTCGTTGTTCCGTAGCAGTTCGCTCAGATTGCGCATAAATCCAATCTCCTCGACAATTATAACAGTGTCGATTTTAAAAGTGCGCGAAACTTCCGCCGGAAATATGCCTTTGAAATATCGCAGCCAATCGATCTGAAATTGCAGGTTACGGTTTGTACAATGTACACTTCTTTGGAAAAATTAGTATGTTGAATATGTGGAGTACGATAGTGTGTACAATGATAATTATTAGGAATATTATTAATGCGTGCACCCATTTATTAATTGTCACCCTTATTATTTCTCCCCTTATACATACCCGCATTTTTAAAGGCACCCTTCTTATAAATGGTCCCAAATTAAATCGCCCGCGGATGCCTCTCTCTTTTTTGATTATGAACAAATCCCTAAACGCGGGCCCCCCCCTTCTTTTTTTTTTTTTCCTCCTTCCTTCCATCCTCCTCTCTCTCTCTTCCCTCTCCCTCTCTTTTCTCGGTTTCCGCTCCGGGCGCCTGTCGCTGCTCTAGGTGTTGCTTATCCACCGCGCCCTCTCCCCTCTCCTCGCTCCCCCTCCCCTCTCTCCTCCCCTCGCCGTGCGAGGGGGGTCGTCCTGACGCCCCGCGGGGGGGGGCGGCTTGCGCTCTGGTCCTTTTGTCTCTTCTCTCACCGAAACCACCTCCCCCGCCGCGCCGGCCCAGAGCTCACACACACGGCTCACCCGCCACCGGGGAGGGCCTCCCCCGGCGGCCCCACCTAACAACACAAAGGACACACGCAATACAAATAAAACCCACCAAATACCCCACCCCAACGCCCAATTATTATACGGTACTTGTGTTCAACTGCGTTCAACTTTTCTGTCTTAAAAAAAAAGAAACCAAAAAAAGGAAACAACCAAACGTCAAACCTGTGGTGTTAGTTCGTACAAAAAGCCAATGGTCTTTCTGTTATAAGTTCTGGTCGGGTCGCGTCGGTTTTCTTCGGGAACGACGATTGCGGCAAACTCCTTTTCAAACGCGATCACTTCGTCCGTGTAGTTCCTGAACGTGTCAGGCGCATGATGAGGGAGAGAGAACGCACTATATCGAATTGGCGCTTACAGTATGACGGGCGGGTGGCCGATGCCGTCGTCGTCGGCGAGAATGCCGACGACGTTGGCGAAGAAGCGGTGGTAGGCGGCGACGACCGGGCCGAACGACGTCTCGTTCGTGAAGTACTCGTGCGCGCCTTTGCCGAACCACGCGCCCGTTTGCGTGATCTGTTCCACCGAGTCAACGACTTTTGAAGTTGGGGAATGGGGAGGCTGGCAAGGGCACCTGTAGAATGCTGACATCGGTGTTCTTGGCGTCGGCGTAGACAAATGGGTAGAAGAGGGCGTTGGAGTCGTAGTCGCGCTTGAGCACGACCAGCAGCTGCGTGAGGTCGAAGTCGGTCCTCCCCTCTTCCTCCCAGCGTCTGTGGTCGTGCTCGGCGCGTAGTCTCTCCAACAGCGGCCACTCCATGACGCCCGTCAGCGCCTGACGCAGCTTCGAACTGTTCAGCGCCGCGATACGTTCTGCAAGGGGAGCGAGAAGAAGATAGTCACCGGTGACGCTCGAATGAGAGCCCACCCGTGTCCATGCACGCCTTGTAGTACGTTCTGGCCGCGTTCACCGACCTCACGTCGCTCTCCTCGCTCGAGCTCAGCAGTTCTAGGAGCACAGTTTCCTTTGTTTGATTGGGAATCAACATTAAAAGTGCGTAACACTAAAAACGGTAAAGGCGGTTTCGTCTGTGCTGGCATGTACGGTACGTAGAGTGCATGTAGGTACATTACACGCGTACTTCTGGTCTGCTGCAGTACTCGCTCTCTGACGTGCGAGAAGGTGCCGTAGCCGCCCATGTCGGCTGGTATGGGGTTGTTGCGGATCCACTTGCCGCAGCTGTAGCGGAAGAAGTCGGCGCAGGGGTCGACGGTGGCGTCGATGGCGGCGAGCAGGTTCGACGCCGCGTGCACGCAGCCCTTCGTCAGGCACACCTCCGCCGGCGGCGGCAGCGTTGTCGACGAGTTGTCGACGTCGACAGTGGTTGGGTGACGGTGCTGGCGCGGCCGGAGCGAGACGCGCCGCTTGGCGACGTCGACCGCGTGGGCGCGGAGGAGCGCGAGGAAGAGCAGTAGGACGAGGACGCAGACGACGACGACGAGTAGTCCGGCCAGCACCATGAGGCACTTCTCCAGCTTCGTCCGCCGCTCCCACGCCACCGCCAGCAAACTGTCGCTCTTCTTCACGCGCACCTACACGACGCGCTACCACCCTAACGCTACTTGGCGCACATGTACACATGTACACTGTATGTACAGGGTGTATCAAAACTATATGCACCCCCCCTAGGGAAATACTGGTTGGGCGGATTTAGCTGAAATTCAACGTAGATGTAGCCCCAACAAAAATACAAGACCAAATTAAATTTCACGCAAATCGAACAACCGAGCGTCGAGATAGGAGCAATCATCCAAGGTACAGTGAAAAAAAAGTTGGTTTTTGCGTAAAAACATTACTGCGTGTTTTATGGCAACAATTTCTCGTTGAATGGTAAACAATTGTTTTAAACGAGTGTCGAGGACCATGTCGCGCTTACGAAAGGCCAACGACACTGACCAAGTGCGTCTCTTCGATGAAACGGCTGCAGTCACTTTCCGAATGCACGCGACGCAGGTGCACAGTTCATCACCAGAAATTGGGTGGCTCAGGCCTCAGAATCTGTAGCGATCGGAATGATGGGTCACCGAGCACTGGAACAGAGAGCCACATGACTTGGCCATCACCGAACGATCTGACGTCGGCCCACCACTGCTGATTCTTCAAAAAACCGGTGAAGTGGTGACAGCAGCAAGATTTTTCACTGTACCTTGGATGATTGCTCCTATCTCGACGCTCGGTTGTTCTATTTGCGTGAAGTTTAATTTGTTTAATAGTTTAATCATGTATTTTTGTTGGGGCTACATCTATGTTAAATTTCAGATAAATCCGTCCAACCAGTATTTCCCTAGGGGGGGGGGGGGTGCATATAGTTTTGATACACCCTGTATAAAAACATACAGTAACCGGTTTTGGAGTTACTCTTTGTAGCCATGACAGAACGAATGCATTAATTGTATGCACACACCGTTTCAGATTCAGGTGTAGTTTTCATATTAAAGAATTATGAAAGCTTTTCGTTGAACTGTGCAGCGTGCGCTATAGTGCCAGACTAAGGGCAGGCAGCGGATACGATGAATCGCGAAAAATTTGAACACTTTTCTAGGCGAAATGGTAATGATTTGTTTCGCGTACGATTCACAGTGGGTTCCCGAGCAGTCGCTGACCTTAGGGATGTAGACTCGTTGCATGGGGTTGGCTGCGTCGGTTTCAAGAAGGAGCGTGTCGCTGTTGGTGCTCGGCTGCTGCTGAAGGGGCTGCGCGCCGCCGCGGCCTCCGCGGCCGCCCATGTCTTCCTCTGCCTCGTCCCCGGAGAAGGACGAGGCCGCGACGGACGCCTTGGGAAGCGGCACGAGTCGGACCTGGCTGTCGTTCTTGCGCACCGGCGCCGACGACGGGCCCGGCATCGCGCTCTCCTGTTAGCTGCGGTTGGAACAAGCACGCACCGCCTCCGAGTCCGAGTCTGCACCACAACTGCACCCGGGATCGAGTGCCAGCGCCTACAACAAAGCGGCGCGTGCGTGCGTAGACGACAAGAGGCAAAGGGCGGTCGACACGATGGTCGCTGGTAGCGCGGCTGAGCGCGTTACGCGAGCTTCGAGCGCGCCTCGCAGCGACTAGTTTTTGGTCGGCAGATCCGAATCTCGCACGCACTCGAAGCGTGCGCGGGACAGGCCGCGGAACGAATGCAAGCAAACAGCAGAGGGAGAGGCGAGAGTCGGAGATGGCGACGGCGACGACTGCAATCGGAAATGGCTGCCCGGGCTGTCGCCGGGCCCTTTTCGCTCGGCCGCCGAGCTGACCGATCGATAAACGAGAACGGGACCGGCCGCCCGTTGCCTGGACGCCTGTTCCACGCAGCGCCATTTTCTAGCTCGCTAATGAAAACTCTTGCGCTCTCATTCCGCGTGCTTATGACGTTGACGAAGGAATTAGGGACCCAAATTAAGACTGCCGACGTGACGTACGCCGCGGAAGACCAACAGCCTTCTGCACGGACGGGGGTGTGGGTGGGCAGAGTTGGACAAATTCTTTGGCTCAGTACACGGCGCAGAGCAACGGAGATTCTAATCGGTGAAGTCGTAGTGGCCGAGTCACGCACCAGGCGGCATTGCATGTCTCAAAGGAAAGTTCCCCGAGCTTCCGTCCGCGAGCGTGTGACTGGCCTGCAGAGTTGAATGGCGCCATTGAAAGGCTGAGTATCTGGGTGGGGCGGTGGTTGGGGGCCGCCTCAACGCGCCGCTGCTCACGTTACAACGCTGCGACGGGCGGCGAGCGCACGTGCACGAGAATGGGCAAACGCTTTTCTTGTGTCGACGAGAACACGACCGCGCCGATTGCACACCCTCGGTTGGCATGTTGCGTGGCGCACAAAGAATTTGCGTCGAGCGGGAGGAGCGAAGCAATAACGCTAATGGTGGCTAATTTGTCAAACTGTTTTGCAAAACAAACAGTCACGAGCATATGCTTTTGAAGGATGTCCTACGTTGCCATTCGCCTAAGAGACTGTAAGAGCATTCTCTTTTTTAAATATGGATATGGTTTTATATCACAGCGTTTATTTGCGAATTTGCATATTCGCTAGTCTCAGACTTCAGTTGTCGGTTTTTTTATATTGCAACCCCTGCGACACTACCACTAAGGGCAACAGATTTTAAAATACAACGGTTATTCAATAACATCCATAACATTTGTATAGTTATTTATAACACTTTATTCACGAGAAAGTACGGTATTTTTGTTGAAGAAATTTCGAAACAGCGACAGATTGCATCGACGCATTTCTTCAAAATGCTGCATCACTGCGTAAATAGGTGCTTGTGTGACCGTTGAAACAGAATACCGTAATTTCTGTAACTACGAAGCTTGCAAAGTGGCAATTCACAAAAGACGCAACAGACGCAACAGACCCTAAGCCTAAGCAAAAGCCTAAGCCTAAGCGTAAGCCTAAGCCTAAGCCTAAGCCTAAGCGAAAGCCTAAGCCTAAGCGAAGCCTAAGCGAAGCCTAAGCCTAAGCCTAAGCGAAGCCTAAGTCTGAGCCGTTGCGTCTGTTGCGTCTGTTGCGTCTTTTGGAAATAGCCTGCAAAGTGCAACGTTGGCGTTAGATAAAATACACCCGCAACACCCGCAACACCCACACTTGCAGTGTTTAGGCTTAGGCTTCGCCTAGGCTTACGCTTAGGCTTTCGTTTAGGCCTAGGCTTTCGATTAGGCTTAGGCTTTGCTTAGGCTTAGGCTTAGGCTTAGGCTTCGCTTAGGCTGGTTTAGGCTTTTGCTTGGGCTCAGGCTTTGTTTTAGGCTTAGGCTTAGGCTTAGGCTTTCGCTTAGGCTTAGGTTTTCGCTTAGGCTTAGGCTTTCGCTTCGTCATAGGCTTCGTTTAGGCTTAGGCTTAGGCTTTCACTGAGGCTTAGCCTTAGGTTTTTGCAGTGTGGGTGTTGCGGGTGTTGCGGGTGTATTTTATGTAACGCCGCAACGTTGAGTTTTCGATTTCGATATGCGAAGTCGGGGCTTTTATTTGTGAAGATTTTATCACAGGGAGCTGAAAAGAACACAGACATGGCGAACGCAACACCGAATTTAAATGCCAGTTTTGTGCCTGCGAGAGAAACTCAAAATCTTCCTGGAAGCCAAGGTTGTTCGTTGCAAGCAAGAAGTAAATGATGGCAAATGATGCTTGCCTTGCTAAATGATGGCACAGTGTTGCCAATCCTTCCATAGAACCCCTAAACCCGCCGGACCCCACTTTTCCTATTGGACCCCTAAACTAATATGGGACCCCTCAAGTCTGAAAGGACCCCTCAACTACGATAGCGCCGTTCGTCCCTGGTTGTTTCGAGTAGTTTGGCCTTTTGTCAGCTTTCGCTCGTACAGTCAAACAATCGACTCGGTTTCGTTCTTGTCTGGAGCATGGGACGCGTAGCCACCGATTCAGTTTGTGGATTTAAACCAGTTTTGTCCGGCAGTATGGCCAGCGCGTTGGCTATACGTTGCGTGGCGCCGTTGTAGCCTCCGCTGACCGGTATGCCGCCTTCCGACGGCGACGCCAACGCCCTCGCCCGTGGGTTCTTGTCGCGTTTGCAAACACTTGCGTCTCCTTTCAGTTCCAAAGCCAGAGATTCCACCGTTTCCGGGCATCGAAGCGGTGAAGCAGCGCGCCGCCCAAGTCGCCGCCGCCATGGGCGCCGGCAGGCAGCTCGCGGCCGCCGGCGCCGCTCCGCCGCCGCCCGCCGACGGCCCGTCGTCGGCTGGCCGAGCGGGCGCGCCGTCGATGCCGATGATGCCCCGCGCGACGGAGATGGCGGACGCGACACCTTTCGGCGACGGCGCTTCCCCGGCCGACGTGCAGATCAAGACTGAGCCGGCGGACGAGGGCAGCCTATCCGTGCCGCTGACGCTCCACGACGCGCCGCCCTCTGAAGACGAGAGCATGCCCTACTTCCGCCAGAACGAGCACGTGCGTCTAGTCCGTCTAGCGGGACGCCGGTGTGCTTTCTATCGTGGAGTGTCGCGCTGTGTTCAGCTGCTGGCGGGTCGGGGTGCGGAGCGCGAGGCGCAGCTGCTGGGCGTGGGCCTGCCGGTGCTGAGTCGGCGCGAGGAGGACGAGCTGACGTCGGCCAAGAAGTACGCCATGGAGCAGTCGGTCAAGCAGGTCCTCATGAAGCAGACCGTCAGTCATCAGGCGAACGTACGTCGCCGTCAGTTCTGTTTCTTCCAGGGTTGCACAATTTAAAAAAAAAAGTTTTTTAAAAAAAAAAAATTTTTTTTTTTTAAAAAAAAAAAGTTGGATTTTTTTTTTAAATTAAAAAAAAAAATTTCTCTGTTTTTGGGTAAAATTTAGCTTTTGAGTGGCAAAAAGGCGTTTAAATGGTGTTTAGATGGTACAATTAGTAGTTATTCATGCATAAACTTGCTTATTAGCACCAAAACCAAGCTCTTTTTGGGGTTCCCAACTGGTTCCCAAGTCCCAACATAGTGCGATACCGTACACGACCATTTAGAGGCAGCGGCTTTGTCACCATTTGACTAAAACGATGCTAAATACGCTTCTAAAGGCTTTAGGGAAGCACTAGTACTTGTGTTTGACACTCTAATAGGCTAAAAGTATCTTATAGTACAGGTATTTGGCGCCAATGATGGCTCCTAAGTCAATTTAAAAAAAAAATTTTTTTTTTTAATTTAAAAAAAAAACTTGAAATTTTTTTTTTTTATGCAACCCTGGTTTCTTCCCGCTTTAGCACTGTCTGTATGACTGGACCCTGTGGCACCTTTTCAGCAGCAGAAGGTGGCGATGTACGCGCAGGCGTTGTCGCTCATGTCGCGCGTCTACGTGGGCTCGGTGAGCTTCGAGATGCGCGAAGACAACGTCCGCCAGATCTTTGTGCCCTTCGGACCCATCAAGTCCGTGTCCATGTCCTACGATACCATCACCGGGGTAAGAGGCTCCCTGTCCATGTGTGTACATATGCATACTCAAAGAGGAAGTGTCGTTGTCGTCTCAGCACCACAAGGGCTACGCGTTTGTGGAGTTCGACGTGGCGGAGGCGGCGCTGCTGGCGCAGGAGCAGACGAACGGCGTGATGCTGGGCGGCCGCAACATCAAGGTGGCGCGCACCTCGAACATGCCCCAGGCCCAGCCGATCATCGAGGCGATCATGCACGAGGCCAAGATCTACCACCGCATCTACGTCGCGTCCGTGCACAAGGACCTCACCGAGGAGGAGATCGGCAAGGTCTTCGAGGCATTCGGCAACGTCAAGAACGTCCAACTGGCCACGATGGCGCCCAAGAGCAAGCACCACCGGTGCGTTCCTTCTCCCCCCCCCCCTCCCCCCGTCTCCTGCCGTAATTGTGCCCACGCATAATTGAGCGAGGCGGCAGGATAAATCGGCAGTGATTTCGAAGACGGAGTGTGGAGGGGCGGGGGTTGATCGGAATGGTTTTGAATGCATCGAAATTTCTCCAAAAGCCAAAAATTCTGCAAAATTATTGCCATTTTAAGCCAGCAATTGGCTTGCTGTTCAGGGAGTAAAGGGAAGGGGGTCGTGCTAAAAGTCTGGGGATTTGCCCCCCCCCCCCCCCAATGGATGGTCACTTGTGGCTGCTGCCAGCCTCTTGCGTCGTCCACTGCTGTCCTCGGTACGCGCGCGCCTCGGTTGTTGCAGCGGTTACGGCTACATCGAGTTCGACCAGGAGCAGTCGTGCATCGACGCGGTGAACTCCATGAATCTGTTCGACCTTGGGGGCCAGCTGCTGCGCGTCGGTCGCGCCGTCACGCCGCCCGCCGCGCTCACGTACATCGTGCCCACCGCCGCCCAGCAGATGCCCACCGCCGCTGCCGTCGCCGCCGCCTCCATCACCGCCAAGATACAGGCCATGGAGAGCGCACCCGCCGTGCGTTTACCCCTCTGATGCGAATTGCCATGTGGTCCACAAATGTGGTTGATTGTCAAGGGCCCGGCCGCGAGCGCCACCGGCCTGGGCATGCAGCCGGCGGTGGTGCGCGGCGACACGACGAATGACGACGCGCTGCTCCAGGACGCGACGCGAGCGGGCAAGGACCGAGGCGGAGCCGCCTTTGTCGTCCAGGAGCCAGGTAAATCCCGCGCCCTGGTGTAACCTGTGATCGCGTTTCGCAGTCTGAGGCTATTCAGGCAATTCCCAAAATATGCAACCGATACAAGCACAACCGATACAAGGGATTATTGTTCCCGCCTCCTAAGCCTAAGCCTAAGCCTAAGCCTAAGCTAAAGCCTAAGCTACAGTGATCGGTTGTATCGGTTGTGCTTGTATCGGTTGCATATTTTGGAAATAGCCGCTATTCACTCTCCGTGCAGGTGTCGCCCTTCCCGCCGCCTCTGCCTCGCCCGTCTACGGCGGCACGGCAGCGGCGGAGCGTGGCGGCAGCGGCTCCCACTCGCCCAGTCCCGTCCGAGCGCGGCGGTCGAAATTCGGCGGCTTCGCTGCCGACCTGCCGCCGCCCACGGTCGCGACCCCGCCCCCGCCACTCTTCGCCGCGCCTCCTGCTGCCACTAGCGCGCCTGAAGACGACATGGACGTCGACGAAGACGAAGAGGAGGACGAGGAAGGGGAGGAGGGGCTGGAGGAGGAGGAGGTGGAGAACGCGACGACTATGGTTCTCAAGAAAGAGGAGCCGGACGCCGACAGCGCGGAGGCGGCGGCGTCGGCGTCGGCCAAGAGAAAGCGGAAGGCCAAGAAGAAGAAGAAGCCGCGAGTCAAGAAGGAACCCGTCCCAGACGGCGACGAGCAGTCGGCGCCCAACGGTGACGCGAGCCCCGCTGAGGTGGAACGAGCCGAAGAGCCGACAGCGGAGCAGGCTGCCGCCGCTGCGGCAGCGGCGCAACGTCGCCAAATGACGGAGAGACTGATGAGGAGCAGAGTGAGTCGGCCCCACCGACAGGACGGCTGACGAACTTAGCGGTTGCGCGTTCCTTTCAGTCGTGCGTGGTGTGCCTCAAGAACATGGTGGGCGCCGAGGACGTGGACGAGTACCTCGAGGAGGAGGTGAAGGAGGAGTGCGTCAAGTACGGCGCCGTCGTGCAGGCGAGTTCGTCCCTTCATACACACGAGTCGCGCTAATCGGAGTCGATTGCAGGTGGCGATCCACCAGGAGCAGAAGCTGGGCGAGATCCTCGTCAAGATCTTCGTCAAGTTCTCCTCTCCCGCAGGTGGGGGGGGGGGCTGGCGTCAACTCTTGGCGCGTCTCACACGTCGACGCGACCTAGCGCTTTCGTTTCAGAAGCGGAGAGCGCTCGGTCATCTCTGAACGGCCGCTTCTTCGCCGGCCGACAGCTGGAGGCGTTGCTGTACGACCAAGATCTTTTCGACTATGGCGACATGTCCCTGTGACACACGCGCACAAGCGTAGACTCCTTCCTCGTGGTGTCACCCAGTCTTTGTGCACGCGACGACTGTGACGACGCTGCCGACGATGGGCCGCCTGTACGCAACGCAAGCGGCAGCGGCGCTGCGCAGATCTGCCGGCGCCCGCTGTCGGCTTTGAAACAAATGCGAAATTGAAGCGTTGCTTGCGCATCGCGGCGCCACACGCTCCACAAACAGTAGGAGATGGTTTCAAACGTACTGCCAACCTGCTTTGCCAACCTTTAACGGTGTTCTCTACAGGAACCGCCTATTGCACATGAGGAGCGCCATGTACGCCGGTACATGCGAATGTACGTGCACCACTTGTAGTTACGTCCACTGGCGGATCCAGGATTTTCTGACAGAGGGGGGGGGGGAGAAGGTCACCGCACAAACTACACTACTATGAAATAGACAAAGATGACGTGTTTTTTTTAGCTACCTTACGAATGAAACGTGAGTTGAAAGAGAACCACAGCGCCGCAGGCGAACATTTTGCGCTTCTCAGTGCCCTAATCCAAGGAAAACGAAAAAATCTGCCTATTTCCTCTTGTGCTCGCCCTTCATGCCATCTTCTCCCCCTGATCTCTCCCCCTCCTTCCCCCCCAAATCTGAGCTGACAGGAGGGGGGACCCCCCCCCCGTCTGGATCCGCTAGTGGTTACGTCAAATTAGAATGCTGCCCGCCGTACGGTACTGTACGCGGTACGTAGCGAGGGATACCGTAATCTTTTGATGTACCGTTTCTGCAAGTAGGCTGTGTTGCTTACGAAGAACATAATGAATGCAAAAGAACGGTACTTTTACAAGGTGCTTAGGCTTAGGCTTGTTGTTGCAGCTGGCGCGAATTTTGCATTGGTTTGTAATAAGATTTCTGAATAGCTCGAATTTTCTTTTCGGAAACTACTCTGGACTGAGTTGAGATACTGTAATTATTGAGAACATTTTATTCGCTCGTCAACATTTTAACTTCAACGTCAACAACAACACAAAATAGCCATCGTTGTATATCCGATGTCTCGATGTTATTCAAGTTCGCAGCAGTGAGCCGCACACCGTCAATGCAATGTGCTCTTTTTTGGAATATTCGTTCGGCATTGATCAGGAAATTGGCTCTTGAATTGTACGAGACAGAAACGAACATTCTGAGCTAAGCGTCCTCAAATTAACATGTCTATCATCGGAGAGAGAGAGAAGGAAGACGTGCTTGAGAGGAGGAGAGGGCTGAAGACTGGGCGTGTCGACCTCTTCTCATGTCGTGTACTCGCGCGTGCGTGCCATCTGTTTGTTATGACAGCCGCGGCGGCGGCGGTGGCAGCACGGTGGCAAATGGAATCGGCGCTGTCCCACGCCGCGGCGCAGTATTGGACGAGAGCGTCGCCGCAGGCTGTGAACGTGTTAGCGTTTATGTCCGCCGATCTGCCGATCAAAGGCGCGCGCGCGCCATTCCATCAGGAGACCGATCGCGCGCCGCCGTCGCCGACGGCCAACCGACGCACCCGGACCGGGAAGAGAGCGGCCAGACGACTACGCCCCTATTGTACGCGCCTTCGCACCCATGGCTGTCAAGTGGAGGGATGGACGGGCGGCAAATTAGCAGGGCGGCGGCCTCCTTTGATCTCGGCCGACGCGCGAAACCCCCGACCCGACGCAGCCGTCTGATTGAATCGCGCCTACCGTTGCGCTGACAAGGAAGCGCGCCATGACGAGACCCTTTGAAAGTGGAACAACGCCTAGAAAGTAGAATTCTGTTATGCTGACATGACATTGCTAATGCTAGCACATCTGTTACTCATTAGCCCGCTAGAGAGTCGAAAGTCCGCAGAAGAAGAGATTGACCTCTTTGTGCGGCAAACGGCGGCGGTTGTCCGTTGCCCTCTGCCTACCGTTTTATTGTTTGACAACCTGAAAGGCAAATCTGGCAGAATACGAGCGCCGCGCAGTGACACCTATGGGCTATGGTACAGTAGGTAGGTTGTCGGCGAGATGAGAAGGAGGGGAATCTCTCACAAACACTGACAGTGCTCTCTTTGGTGGCAGCTCCGCGACGCCGACGTCGGCAGAGTCGAGAGGGCAGCGCCGTCTCTCTCTCTGTCGTCCGAGTGGCAACGCGACCGCTCTCTGTAGAACGAACAGATTTAACGACAATTTTATGGTCGGAGGCGTCATTTCGTTAATTTCCTCTCGCGTCGTCTCGGCCGCGTCGCCGAGAACATTTACGAGCCGGCGCGTGATCCGCGCTCTCCGCTCTCGGCGTCTTCGTCGTCGGCTGCGACTGCGCCGGCGGCAGATGAAGCGGTGCGTCGGTCGGCGGCGCTCCAAGAGACAGACGGAGACATTTAACGAATTACGACAAACGATTTGCAGCCTCTAAGCCAATGGGCGTGGCCGTCGTGTGCTCATTGGCTGGCCACGCCCGCAATGGGGCCACCCTTGGGAGAGTGTGGAAGCGGTCTCGCCTCTGACTCTTGACCAGCAGCGACTTTGTCGGCCAACAAAGAGACGCGACGGACCGCTCATTCGGCCGTTGTGTCAGCGCTCGAGCGTGTCCGTCGGCACTGGGAGCTCGAAAGATGAAGAGGTGTCGGCAGGACTTGGCGGAACGAACGTCGAAGTGTTCGCCAGAGGCGAAAAGGGCTCCGCTGTCTTTCACCATAGAGTCCATCATGCACGACGGTTGGGCATCTAAATTTTGTAATTCATCTTTGGCTGAATGTGTTCACACGGGAGCGAATGCTTAGGCAGCGCAACGGCGATCGAACCGTCTATTGCCGGAGAAGCCAAAGCGGAACAGGCGGAGAGTCCAACGCCTTCCTCGCCGGCAGCCACCCAAGATGGTCCGACGGTGGCTGTCGACGGCGGCGCGGCTGCGCTGGACGAGACCGAGGAGATGGAGGACGAGGGCGACCCCACCGGAACGTTCGCCGCCGGCGACGCGCCCACTCTGGACTGGCTCCAGTGCAGACTCGAGGGCAGAGAGGTCTGGGCAGAGTTCAGCCAGCTCGGCACGGAGATGATCATCACCAAGACCGGACGGTGAGCGCCTCACCATTTCTCTGGCTGTAGCATCGAGACCGGATTGTTCTTACGCCTTCTCACACGCTTCCCACTCATATTGCCCATATTAGTTTCTCAATTCAACAGCTCGATCGATCCGACCGAGTTTTGTTTGAGAACGAACATTCTTCGGGTTGACATTTTCATGCTGTAACCTTGTTGCAACGTAGAGGAACGCACGCAATTTGCATTTGCTTCGGAGTTCGGAAAGCCCAGTCTCAATGCATATTTTGGTTCCCCAATTAGAAACTCCTCGGCGAGTCCGACTTTTGTTTGCATTGCACGTCGATCTTCGCCTGTCGCTCAGCTAGTAGAAAACGTTGTTCAAGTGTGACTTGCGTTGCCCACTACTCGCTGTTTGGCACTCACTGCGTACATGCGGATGGGTACATGCGGTTGTTTGGCCATCCATTCTGTCGGCGGGAAGCGGTTCTCAAGCCCAGATTACTCAAAGATATACAGGCGACGAGGGAGAGCCGTCGGCGCTGCCGCTCTTGACTCACGACGACCGAGCAAGCGTGGGTCGGCCTGGGACAAGCGCTTATCAATGTTCCTTTTGACAGCTCAGCGCGAATGTGTAACTGCGACGCGTAACCTTCTGCTGCACCGCGGCTTGGTGCCTGCGAGCTTCCCGGTTTCGGAGTCGACGCCGCTGCAGAGCTGGGCGCGTCGACGTTCCAATCTGGGGCGCGCGCCTCTGGAGGGCTCGTCGGCCGCGGTCGTTCGTCGCGAGCGGTCGCGTCCCGCGTCGGTGTTAATTCGGCGTTGAGATTGGCTTTTGACGCTTCTCCCACCGCCGCCGCCAGCCGATTGTCCGCCGGCCGACAGCTACATGGCTCCGTCCACCCCTGGGACGGCATTAATCACTTTGCAGGCGGCTTCACAGCTCAGCGAGGCGAGTCGTCGTCGCGCAATCTCCGGAAAAGTCAAAATTGGATTCTCACTCCCGGTTCGCAGCGGCTACTGTAGCGTGTTGGATGCGTGCTGCGCGTTGGGCAGGTGCGCGCGGCGCGCGCGCACATGGCGCGCAAAGGGTCGTTGCCCACCCCGCTGAGCTGTTCGATTAGCGCGGCCTCGTTGTCGGCGGCTGGACGGTTCGCCGCTCGCTACGGTAGCGAAGAAGGGCGTCGAGTCGCGAGGAGAGGCGACGCGGCGTCTTCCGTACACACGTAATTCTCAAGCGATACATTCGTGGAGATAAGAGGCGGATGGATGCCGGCGCGGGGCGCGGCGTCCCAAAATGTAAACTTTGTGGGCAGCGCCGTCTTCGGGCCGTCCGCCAATAAATCGCGACGACTCGGGCTCAAACGGGCGCCGCGGGATTTGCGTCGCCTATTCTGCTAGCTGCGGCGCCGCGGAGCGCGAGGGCGCTTCTTGTCCCGGCCCAGTCCCGACAGCCGCCTAATTCCTGGAGGCAGCGGCGCTTCTTGGCGACGATTTTCCACTCGGAATGACACGTCGTTCGGAGATCGCGCCGCGCTCCGTTTCGAGAGACGATAAAGCCTGATGGCCGCTTCGGCGCCGCCGGCGCCAAGATTTGAAATGGATTGAAATTGTCTTTATCGCCGTCCCTGTGGAGGCGCCCCCAAGCGCGATCATTAGTAATGATGCGACGTCGGATTATAAAGACAGCCGGCGCCGTCTCTGGTGGACGCCTTGAAAAAGTGAATGCTTGAATAAGCAGCGCGAAATCGACAGACAGTACGGTATGCTCGTCTCGCTAAACATACCGCTGAATGGAAATATGCATAGACTGGACAAGACGCACAGTACCGCATAGACACACAGACACCACAGTGGAGCAGACGCCGGTCCATTTCAGCCGAATGTTCCCGGTGATAAAGGTGGCGCTGAGCGCGGGCGCCGGCGCGCCCGCGGATGCGTGCAGCGCGCGCTTCGCGGTGCTGGTCGACATCGTGCCCGTGGACGGCAAGCGCTACCGCTACGCCTACCACCGGTCGTGCTGGCTCGTCGCCGGCAACGCCGATCCCCCGCCACCGGCCCGCCTCTACATGCACCCCGACTCGCCGTTCACGCTCGAGCAGCTAGGCAAACAGGCATGAGGACGCATCCTTCTCAGCTTGATACGGCGCCTACAGAGTCACCAACATTTGAGGTGATCTCGTTCGAAAAGCTGAAGCTGACCAACAACGAGCTGGACCGACAAGGACACGTTGGTTGCTTTCGGATTGTCGACCCATGGGAATGACTGAGACAACTGTACAGATGATCCTCAACTCGATGCACAAGTACCAGCCGCGCGTGCACCTGCTCCGACTGCCGACAGCCGTGTCGCGCGCGGCCGTCGACCGCCGACTGGGCGATCTCATCGACAGGGCCGATCTCACGGGAGAGCAGTTCAAGACATTCCGCTTTCACGAGACCCAGTTCACCGCCGTCACCGCCTATCAAAATCAACTGGTACTGTGTAGTGTCGCGTCACGCAACCATGCTGCAGCTCAACGAGTTTTGTCGGATCGATGTTCTTCAGATCACCAAAATGAAGATCGACAAGAACCCCTTCGCCAAAGGGTTCCGTGACTCGAGTCGACTCTCCGATTTCGACAGGTGAACACATCAATGTCGAAGTTGAGAACGCGACACCCACGATATCTGCAGTTGCAGCTACTCGCACGAGCGCGACATGGAGCGCTTCCAGGGCACGAGACTTGGCATTTTCGGCGTTCAGCACCTCCTCTTCCAACTGCGACAGCGCCAAGGTTTCTTCGCGCGAATTTTGCGTCTGAATTGTACGTTCTCCGACGAACTTCGAGCCTCTAGCCCTTCTCGCTCGTCTGCCCTTCCTGCCGAGCGCGCCCATTCCTCCTGGATTCTTCCCTGCGACGCCACTACTCAGGCCCGCGCGACTTCCACCCATTCCCGGGTCGGCGTCGGCACACGTCGTCCTCCGGTCGCCGCCTGTCCCGCCTGACGACGTCGGCTTCGGCTCTCCCGGTTCCTCAACGAGCACGGGAGCAGCGGCGCTCGAAGACGCCGACACTGTCGACCGCGAGGACGACGACCAGCAGGCCCAAGACGACAACAAGTGACTCATCGCGCTTCACACCCGGCCGCCGCCGAGGGAACATTGCGTTTGTGATCAGCTCAGCAGCGTGGGCGTCATTTGTGATCTTCTCCGACAACGGTGGACTCTCACTCTCTCAGCGGTCAACAACAATCGTCTCAACACACACACACACACACGCGCGCGTGCAGCCAACTCGCAATCGCAATAGGGGGAGGTGACCGCTGTCGGTCTGTGAAAGGGCCGTAGGCACGCAGGGGAGAGACGACAGGACGGGGGCGTTGCCTAGAACTGGATGACGGTGCCCTTGCTCTTTTTCTGGCCGCCCAGCTCGAAGTGCTTGCAACGCTTCAGCGCCAACTGAAACACACCTCCCTGGCGTTCAACTTTATTGATGGTGGTAGCGGGTATGGGACAGGTATGGGGGGGGGGGGGGTTGGGCGGCTGGCGCTCGCGCGCTACTTACACCGAAGTGCACCGCCAACCCATCAGAACGAGCAAAGAAGTCAGTTGAGGTGGCTACATGAAGTCAGCAGCATTAGCCAATCGGTCTTTTCATGTTAGCAATATCAAACTTAGTTGCTCCAGCTTTCAGGACTCGTCAGAATCATGGGCTACCGCAGCTTAAAAAGTTTAAACCACGTTACGTCAAACACCTACAAAGTAAAACGGTAAACTATATCCTTCTCAAACACAAGCGGATCCAGGATTGTCTGACAGAGGGGGAGCCCGGAGAAGGTCAATTTTTTCCCGCAATTTACCCCGAAGTTTTGTCCGTGGCATTTGCGCCAGCCGGCGCGCTTTATTCGCAAACGTACAAGATACAAGATAGGAATTGTCAAAACGGTGGGGTCATTGAGCTTACACATCAAACGTGAGTTGAACGAGAACCACAGCGCCGCAGGCGAAAATGTTGAGTGCCTTAGCCATGAGGTGAGTGCCTTAACCCACAAAAAAAATGCAAAAATCTGCCCGCTTCGCCCATGGGCTCGTCCTCATTTCCTTCGTCTCTCTCTCCCCCTCCTTCTGGATCCGCTAGTGGTCTACCGTCTCAGTGACAACAACGCTTATGTTTGGGTGAAGCTGTCCCCATGACAAATTCCTTGGTGCGGAGTGTTGGACTCCAATTTCCCCGCGACATGGCGTGAAAGTGGTAGGGGATGAATGAGGCGGGCGCAGGAGTAGGGTCAGTAAGTGAGCAGGCCGAGCAGTCGAGCACCTGCATGCGCCGCTTGCATGTGGTGCACTCCATGCGGAGTACGATCTTCTTGGTGGTCTTGGCCTTCTTCCTGAAGATCGGCTTCGTCTGGCCGCCGTAGCCCTGCTGCTTGCGGTCGTAGCGCCGCTTCCCTGCAAAAGCACACACAGCCGCCTTCCTCACGAACGCGCGCAGGCACGCACGCACGCACAAACCCTGGACGTGGATGGAATCCTTGCCCTTCTTGTACTGCGTCACCTTATGCTGCGTGTGCTTGCGGCACTTGCCGTTGCAGAACGTCCGCCGCGTTTTCGGGATGTTCACCATGCCGCTGAGCTGAGCTTTCTCCTCCTGACAGCCTTGCTACAAAAAGACGTTGGACTCCACACAATTCTGTGACTACAACACCGGCAACACAGTAAACACAAATAAAAGAAACGCAAAATGTAACGCACCAAAATAACGTCTCGACTTGGTTCTCAGTACAAAATCGAAATACCATACTGTAGGATGCAAATATCATACTGTAGAGTTTTAATTTCAATGTCGTACTAAAACAAAAATGCGTTACGCTGTAAGAGTGCGATGCGCCAAACCGGTTTGGATGGCCGGAAAAAAGTGGGTGCATGTAGCGCGATGCGTTTGCCAGTCGTCAGAGCGCGCCGACGAGATATAAGGTTGTTTAGATTATTGTTAGCATAGAAGGACACAACGACGAACTCGCGAACGGCTCAGGGCGCGTGGCACTCGATTAGTGATGGCAACCTACCTAGCTAGGTTACCTACCTAGTAGGTTACCTAGCCTTTTTTCGGCCTAGGTAACCTAACCTAACCTACCTAGCGCGAAAATCGAGCTACCTGTACCTAACCTACCTACCTAGATTTTGCCGTTACCTACTAGGTTACCTACCTAAGCCAAAATTTGTTGAGTCAAATAATGGATATGTGCAAACAGAAACATTCTGCTGACACCAGTAGGCCGACGTGGTCATTGTTTACATTTGCGGCATTGCGGCGGTCGGATTTGATTGGTTGTTGTAGCTACGTTGGTAAGAAGATCACTTCTTTGTCCACTGTGTCTCTGACGACACTTGCGATATTCATGTACATTGTAGTCCATTGGACGTCTACAGAATCTAAATAGTTTCACTTTGCGAATGCTCCTCAAGAACACCTACTGAATCGGTGCGTGGGCGGGTGGGTGACTCAAGACCAGACCCTCAAACTTGACGTGATAGATGGTACAGTACAGTGCTAGCGCGGCGCTAAGTCGCGAGCTGCTGCTAGAGGCGCGCCTTTCTCGACGCTGCGCGCCTCGCCCCTAATGAAAATGCACCAGGCGCGTGTCGGTGTGTTAGTCTGTGCCACTCCCAGCGAACGTGCGTGCCAGCGACAATGCGTGCCAGCTATAGTGCATGTCAGCATCTGTGCTTGTACGTGTTTTGTGGGTGCGTGCGTACGTGGGTGTGTGCATGTGCTGTGCAGGCGTTCTGAGTTTCAATGGACTCATCCCTATAGTGAACATACGCAAGGTGCGTGTCAGTGTGTAAGCAGCAATGCAGAGATAGTATTTGCGTATGTCTGTCCGTGCGTGCGTGCGTGCGTGTGTGTGTGCGTGCGTGAGTGAGGCGTAGATTTGGGCGCGTATTTTTTCAAACGTATTTTTTCAAAAAAATACACGTATTTTTTTTTGAAAAAATACGTCGCTGCCTGTATCTTATTTTTAAAAAAATACGGTCGTAGTTGTAATCGTAAGGTTATAGTAGTAAGTCGGAGTCGTAAACCTGTATTTTGTTGAATCAACCTGCAATAGATAATAAAACATTTGTTGTTAATCAATGTACCTAACATTGAAGAGCATATGCGAGTTGTGTGGTACGGCCCGGTTTCAACACGTGATGAAACTTCATGATCATGGATAATGAATATTATGACTATTACTTCAACTGTTATGCATTTCGGTTTCAGCACCGAATTGGGGTTGGAGTAATGAACTTTACAATCGTGCCAAGACCCGAAGCTAAAATCGCGTCAGGACCCAAGCGCGCTTTTAAAGTTTCGAGTAAAAATATGTATGTTTATTTTTGTCTGAAAAAAATGTCGGCTAGTGAACGCATGACAGAGGCCCAATGACACGTTTTTACCGGACAAATAAAACTCGGCTTGCGCGGATTTGCTCAGCCCGTTTGAGTACTCCAACACGAGACAGCCTAAACACGGCTCTTCGTAATTCGCTGTCGTACCGTCACCGAGCTGCCGCGACGCGAGACGAGTCGAAACGAGCCCGCCTGTCGACAAACGCCCGCGGTCGCCAAGGCCGCCGACGAGTCGAAGCGAGCCCGCCTGTCGACAAACGCCCGCGGTCGCCGAGGCCGCCGACGAGTCGAAGCGAGCCCGCCTGTCGACAAACGCCCGCGGTCGCCGAGGCCGCCGACGAGTCGAAGCGAGCCCGCCTGTCGACAAACGCCCGCGGTCGCCGAGGCCGCCGACGAGTCGAAGCGAGCCCGCCTGTCGACAAACGCCCGCGGTCGCCGAGGCCGCCGACGAGTCGAAGCGAGCCCGCCTGTCGACAAACGCCCGCGGTCGCCGAGGCCGCCGACGAGTCGAAGCGAGCCCGCCTGTCGACAAACGCCCGCGGTCGCCGAGGCCGCCGACGAGTCGAAGCGAGCCCGCCTGTCGACAAACGCCCGCGGTCGCCGAGGCCGCCGACGAGTCGAAGCGAGCCCGCCTGTCGACAAACGCCCGCGGTCGCCGAGGCCGCCGACGAGTCGAAGCGAGCCCGCCTGTCGACAAACGCCCGCGGTCGCCGAGGCCGCCGACGAGTCGAAGCGAGCCCGCCTGTCGACAAACGCCCGCGGTCGCCGAGGCCGCCGACGAGTCGAAGCGAGCCCGCCTGTCGACAAACGCCCGCGGTCGCCGAGGCCGCCGACGAGTCGAAGCGAGCCCGCCTGTCGACAAACGCCCGCGGTCGCCGAGGCCGCCGACGAGTCGAAGCGAGCCCGCCTGTCGACAAACGCCCGCGGTCGCCGAGGCCGCCGACGAGTCGAAGCGAGCCCGCCTGCGGCTGTCGGCACCGGCAATCAGAATCTTTACTGAAAATTCCCTTCTTGAAAAAACGCGGTGCAGCCGAAAAAGATTAGCTTTGGGCTCGTCTGTCTCATCTTTGGCATTAGAAAATGTTATTTCAAGGTTGCTTTTGTTCAATTTTAAGTGATTTTAGCCATTTCATAAAGGTTCATCACAAAAATTTCGAGTGATAAAACTGGCCATTGTAACGTTTTATTACTCCATTACCACTAATATTGCGCATCACTTGCTGAAACGGGCCAGTGATGTGCCCTTTTGGAACTACGGTAGGCCAGTCATAGTAATAGTAATAGTAATAGTCATAGTAATAGATGGCGCTGAAACCGGAACGTGGAAAATCATAATTATCATTACTCAATTGGCAAGTTCATGACGTGTTGAAATCGGGCACAGGTAGACTTCTCACAAGACGATTTTTTACATCACATTACTCTTACGACGCTTAGGTTTTGCTTACGGTAGGTTTCGGACGCAGCGGACGCGGACACAACAATTAATTGGTTCTGCTAGCTTTTGCAATTGCTATCTCCTCTTCACGCCCTCAATTTTTGCATCGCGCCCTGTGTCGCGTTCTTAGCTCACTTTGGTGGATGCCAAATCTCGCCAAATCTCCTGGTCGCTCATTACTCCACTAACCTGCCACTCACCCACCTCACACACACACACACACACACACGTGCGCACGCACACACACACTCCTATACGTCCACTTGCGTGCTTGCGCAGTTTTACAGCGTTTGAGCTACTGTATGTACCGATTTCTAAGCTTTGGACACTTCGCTGATGACTTACTATGATGTATGGTACATGTACATACGTACTCTTAAAAAATACAAAAGATGCGTATTTTTTCGACAAAAATATCGTATTTTTTCAAAAAAATACGTCGATCCATAGTCAAAACTTATTTTTCCCAACTCTAGTGAGGCGTGAGTGCGTGCGTGTACACATGCTCAGAGTCCCAATGGGCTGTTCTCTAAAAATGTGGCACTGCAGAAAGAACATGCATAGGCTATGCTATAAAATGTACCGTATGTGCATTGCACACATGAAGCAGGAAGTGCACATTTGCATGCACTTGGTAAGCACTGCCTATACTCATTAATTAATAAGATTTGTTTCAGTCATGATAACCTCAACAGCCAGCCAACTTCAACCGAAGCGCCTGAAATCGCTGTACTGTGGGCAAACTTAACGGTTGCACTCTAAATGTGGTGAACACTTTCAAAGTTTAAAGCTGCTACTCTTAAAACCTCCGCTAATACTGTCCAGGGTAAAGATAAGTTCACTGCATAGTGCTGGCAAGCTCAGCTCGGAGGTTTACACTACATGCAGGCAAAATTGCCTGACACTTGACCGCTTGGAGTTACCTAAGTTACCTACCTATAACCTAAAGAATTTGCCCGATTACCTACCTACCTAGCAGAAAGATCTAGCTTACCTAACCTAACCTACCTAAGGACTTTTTGCGGCCAGTTTTACCTAACCTACCTACCTAAAAATGAGAAACGTCAAAATTGCCATCACTACACTCGATCCGTGTTTGTGGACGTCCGTTCCAGATCGGGTCGGACACACTACACGGGGGTGTGGGGGAGGGGCTCGCTGCATAGCTCTGAGGGAGAAAATGCGGTGCAGGTTGTGCTGATGGGGAACGTGGTGTTCTTCTGACTGCACAACAAGCACGCCTGCTGCGAGGAGAAGCGCACGGCCTTGCAGCGCGCTGGGTTTGGCGCGCTGCCAGACGCGTGTTAGCTACTGGGTCTTGATCGACCACTACCGCGCGAGGCGCTTCCACGGGTGCCGCCAAGAACACCATGTGGCACCTGCGCTCGTCGCAACCTTAAGAGGCGTTCCACAGAATTTCCAGGCATCCGATGTCCGCCAAAAAATAGATTTCGCTAAAATCGATTTTAGGGGGTCAGGATGAATGTCCCATTGGGGATGGGCACCCTCGTTTCGACCATTGACCCTCACCCCCTTCGGAGGGGGCTCGTAAGTGAGACCACTGAAACGACCAAAATCGACCCAAAATTGGGACTTGATTGTTTTGGGCCACCTCCCTCGAGGGTGGCGTGCCTAGGAGGGTGGCTGGTAGGTGGCACCACTAAGTTAACAACTCTACTAGCACAACCCAAGTTGACACCTCTCAGCATCCCTCCTAGCTTATGCTACAATGCTCCAAAAATGGGTGCGCTAATTTTGCAAAAATGGCTATAACTGCTGTGCCGCAAATTATTTTTTGCCCAAAATTGACCACCAGTAGGGAGACTCTTGGGGCACTCTAGCCTCAAATTTATAGAATCTAAATCCCTGGCGTTCAGTAGTTATAAGCCAAAAACCTCGAAATGCCCCAAAAATGGCTGCGCTAATTTTTCAAAAATCGCCATAAGTGCTGTGCCGCAAAATATTTTTTGCCCAAAATTGACCACCGGTAGGGAGACTCTTGGGGCACTCTACCCTCAAATTTATAGAGTCTAAAGCCCTGGCGTTCAGTAGTTATAAGCCGAAAACCTCGAAATGCCACAAAAATGGCTGCGCTAATTTTGCAAAAATGGCCATAAGTGCTGTGCCGCAAAATATTTTTTGCCCAAAATTGACCACCAGTAGGGAGACTCTTGGGGCACTCTATCCTCAAGTTTATAGAGTCTAAAGCCCTGGCGTTCAGTAGTTATAAGCCGAAACCCTCGAAATGCCCCAAAAATGGCTGCGCTAATTTTGCAAAAAAGGCCATAAGTGCTGTGCCGCAAATTATTTTTTGCCCAAAATTGACCACCAGTAGGGAGACTCTTGTGGCACTCTACCCTCAAATTTCTAGAGTCTAAAGCCCTGGCGTTCGGTAGTTATAAGCCGAAAACTTCAAATTTTGCGTTTGTTGGCGCGATTTTTTGCACTTTCGCCATTGTCTTTTGCACAAACGTCTTTCGCGGGTTCGAGACCGAAGTCTCAGGCGAGAGGGGGACCCCATCATGGGTCCTTGGTTACCTCTGCCTTCTACAAGACCGATCCCACAATAAGAACTGCGATCAGGGGACAATTTTTACCTTAGCTTCTTGCCCAAGGGGGTTACTGTTTTTTGGCAGTCTTGCCACGCTGAGGGTTGAACTCCGCACCTTGCAGTTTGAAAACAACGCCTTAGCCCAACAGCACAAACAGCCGCAAAGGTTGAGTTTATGAACGCCCCCCTCCAATGAAGGCCCAGTGTAGAGAGTGGGTTGAAAAATGAACGTCCAGGGCGTTTATTGGAGGATTTATGGTATGTCCTTTTGAACGGTAGAGCCAGTAGCCAACCACCTGCCATGTTACTCTGTAGTCCAGCTTCTAGACTTTCTGGATTTGATAGTGCCTGGTTTCTGCCTAGCTGTGCATTGCTACAAGTACCGTGACACCATTCATAGCATTTGGTTGGTCACAGGGCATCCACAACACAGCAAAACCACCCACACAAGGTCGTTTGTGAGATTTGCACCAATGACGTTTGAGAGCTGTGCAATCAAGTTCAGCGCATTGTCAGCCATGTATGCGGGCTACTGTTACACAACAAATCATGAAGGGGAGGGCCAAATTGCCAAAAGACAATGGCGAAAGGGCAAAAAATCGTGCCACCAAACGCGAAATTTGAAGGTTTCGGCTTATAACTACTGAACGCCAGGGCTTTAGACTCTATAAATTTGAGGGTAGAGTGCCCCAAGAGTCTCCCTACTGGTGGTCAATTTTGGGCAAAGAATAATTTGCGGCACAGCACTTATGGCCATTTTTGCAAAATTAGCGCAGCCATTTTTGGGGCATTTCGAGGGTTTCGGCTTATAACTACTGAACGCCAAGGCTTTAGACTCTATAAATTTGAGGGTAGAGTGCCCCAAGAGTCTCCCTACCGGTGGTCAATTTTGGGCAAAAAATATTTTGCGGCACAGCACTTATGGCCATTTTTGCAAAACTAGTGCAGCCATTTTTGGGGCATTTCGAGGGTTTTGGCTTATAAATACTGAACGTCAGGGCTTTAGACTCTATAAATTTGAGGGTAGAGTGCCCCAAGAGTCTCCCTACCGGTGGTCAATTTTGGGCAAAAAATAATTTGCGGCACAGCAGTTATAGCCATTTTTGCAAAATTAGCGCACCCATTTTTGGAGCATTGTAGCATAAGCTAGGAGGGATGCTGAGAGGTGTCAACTTGGGGTGTGCTAGTAGAGTTGTTAACTTAGTGGTGCCACCTACCAGCCACCCTCCTAGGCACGCCACCCTCTAGGGAGGTGGCCCAAAACAATCAAGTCCCAATTTTGGATCGATTTTTGTCGTTTCAGTGGTCTCACTTAGGAGCCCCCTCCAAAGGGGGTGAGGGTCAATGGTCGAAACGAGGGTGCCCATCCCCAATGGGACATTCATCCTGACCCCCTAAAATCGATTTCAGCGAAATCTATTTTTTGGCGGGCATCGGATGCCTGGAAATTCTGTGGAACGCCTCTTAAGTCTAGTGTCTAGTCCTCCTCAGATACCTCACGGTGGGTGGACCCCTTCGAACGTCGTGTGTACCACACCACCACCGGGGGGGGGAGGGGGAGAGCCGGCCCCCCAGGATCGGGCTGACTGGGTCTCATCTCTCACTAGCAGGGGTCGAATGTGACCAGAGAAAGGCTCCCGCGATCATAGATAGAAGCGACCCACACACAAACAAACACAAACCACACCAACCAACGCGTCTAGCGTTCTGTTGCGGCTTGAGTACCTGAGTACTAGTTTGAGTACCGCGCGAATATGAGCGCATAAACCAAGCAAACCAAGTTACATAAACCACGTTACGCAAGCAAACCCGTGCGTCAATTGCAATTTCACGCAGTGTGTCGGCTGTGCGTAGAATTCCTAATGAAGTAGACTGCAAAAAAAAAAACGATAGTGGATCGCTGGCGGTGGAAATGTCAAATGGAGGGGCCGGTGGCTCGGGGTCGGGCGGCGGCGGTGCCACGGAGCGGACGCAGTCGGTCGTCAAGCGCAAGCAGCCGGCCTCTAAGCCCAGTGGCGTTGCCGCCATCCTTGGCGTCCCCAGGTCGGCCCGAACCGGCTGAATTACGGCTGTCTGAGTCTGAACTACGGTAACTTTAGGCAGTCGACATCTTCTGTGATCCAAGCCAACCCGAGCGGGCCCCTGCTGCAACAGCAAGCGGCGCCAGCGTTGGCGCAGCACAACGGGCACGTCAACTCTAGCGTCGTGCCGCCGCCGCAGCAGATGTTCCTTGCCAGCTCGCCAACGCAGCCCGCCGCTTTGGTACCCGCTAACACGGTTCGCATACTGTTGTCATATCACGGGCTCTAGCAACAGTCGGTGTACTGCCGCGTTGTGGCGTTCAGCAGCAGATCCTGATCAATCAGTACGGCCAGCTGCTGGGCTTTGTCACGAGCCCGACGCAGCCGAGCTCGGCGAACGCGCCGCAGCCGTTCCTGTTGCCCTCGACGAGCGGCGTCATCTGCCAGTCCTCGACGCAGGCCGCGCCGGCCGACACGCTGCAGCAGCAACAGCTGCAGCCGCAGCAGCACGTCGCCTTCGTCCTCCACTCGCCGCCGCCCGTGCCCGGCGCGCAGGCGGTGCAGGCCGCCGGTCTGCAGCAGCAACCTCAGCAGCAGCTCTTTGCGCCCCTCTTGGGCTTCGGCGGTCAGTGCTCTTTCTCCATAACACGCTCCGCACACGAGGCTAGAGCAAGCAAGCGATTCGTGCGTGACGACCACTCTTGCTTGCAGGTGCTGGAGCACAGCTGGGGCTGCCGTCGTTGGCGTCCGCTCCTCCGCTGTCGGTGGTCGCGTCGTGCTCGTTGGGGGCCTCGGCGTCGACGGCGGCGGTCGCGGAGCGGCCAGTGGTCGAGTCGAAGCCGACTCCGTCGCTGCAGCAGCAGCAGCAGCAGACGGCCGGCGTCCGCGTGTCGGTCGCGCGCGAGCGCAGCGGCAGCAGCAGCGGCGACTCGGAGGTGAAGTGCCTCGGAGAGGTGCCCGCCGGATCCGGTCAGTTGCGTCCACTGCTCACCGCCCTCCTCTGCACCATGCGTGAGGGAGGCATGTGGAGGGAGCGTGTGCAGCCGCCCAGAGTACAAAGAACCAAGGGTAGCGAAAGGTCGAATTGAGCTAACAGTCACAAAGCGCGCAATACTCTTCTGTTCTCCTTTCTTTCTTTGGCAATGGTGGCTGAACCGTTGGCTCACTTAGTTTGTGTGAGGGAGGGGTGAACGGCGTGCTCTTATCTTCAACGACTGTTGCGCAGCAGTCGTACGTACTAGTGGTGCGTTCGATCGTTCAGTGTTTGTGGGTACAGTCGCAAGCGACGGCTGTGCCATCTACAAGAGTCAGCGCGGCGACTACTTCCGCGCGGTGGCCACGCCGCAGAATGCGTGAGCTGTCTTGGTTGCTACTTGTCCTGACACACGCCGGTGTTGCATCCCTCTTCATCCCCCCACGAAACCATCCGGCCGCCCCCCCTCCCCCCCAGAAAGAGCCCCCCCCCACCCCCCCCCCCCCCCCCCCCCACCCCCCCCCCCGCCACGAAAGGCGCCCCCCCACCCGAACCCCCCCCCCCCGCACCCCCCCCCGCCCCCCCGGCCGCAACGCAGGGCCCCCCACCCACCCCCCCCCCCACAAGGCCGCCAACACACAAAGAACCCAGAAAAACACACCCAGAAAAAAAAAAGACACAAAAAAAGCCGCACGCCACCCCCACACACACGCAAGGGGGGGGAGAAAGAAGCACCCCCCCCCCGCGACCCACCAACAAGGGGAGAGGAGGAAAGGAAACCGGCGTCAGCTTCACTCGCTACTATGCCTTCAGCTTCGGCGCCATTCGACCCGCGCCGCTCAACGGCAATTCGGTGGTTGTCAGCGGCAGTGTCCACGCAGAACGCTGTTCCACTGAAGGTACAACCATGGATTCTCGACGAAAAATTAATGTTTTTATTGGTGCAAGTACAAACAACACAGTACAAAAACGTAAACTGTGAGAGCAAGTCCCCGGCCCGGCCGGATTTTGGGCCTTAGCCTCGGCTCGACACCGAACCAATGAGAGCGTTCATTCATTGCCCAAGGGGTTTAGTAACCGAGTGACTGTGGTGGGGGTTGAACCCCGACCACGAATGGGCCGAGACGACGGCTTACCACTGAGCTTCTTGCTCGTGTTTTGCTCAGTTGCCTCGTGCGCTGAGCAATTCCCGTCATTAGCGTCTCTGCTGGCTGCTGCCATCCGATCAACAGTCTTTATTCGTTCTGTAGTCGTCGAACTGTGGAATGGTCGTCAAAAGCTCGCCAGCTTGGTTCAGTGTCGTCGTCGACAGCGCCGCCGGCGCAGCCGTCGACGTCGGCGACGGCGGACGAGTGGGCGCAGTCGTCGGCGTCTGGCGCGCCTGTCGCCGACAAGCCGCCGATGCTCTCGCCCGTGTCGCGCAGTCCCAGCGGCCGGCCTGCCGACTGCGAGGCGGCGGCGGCGTCGGGAGTCGCGGAGGCGGAGGCAGCAGCGGCGAGGAGGACTGAGTCGCGAGAGGGGGGCACGGAGGAGCGGCGCGTCTACGTGCACTACGTGGACGACGAGGTGATCGAGGAGAGCGCCGAGCCGTTCGCCGAGCCGCGCGAGACGAATCTCGACCGACTCGTCCGCATCTGCGGCCTCGACGAGCTCGAGGACGTCAAGACTGAAGGTCCGCCGCGTCCCACGTCGCCATGTCGTCTGAGGAGCGAGCGTGCGTCCTTCTAGTGGTGCCGCCGGCGGAGCGGTGCGCCTTCTGTGAGTGTCCCATGGAGAGTCCCTATCGCAAGTCGGCCGTCCACTGCTCGAAGCAGTGCTTTCGCCGCGACCGACGTTCGGACGGCGCCGAGGCGGCCGGGGGCGGCCGGCCCTCGACCTCCTCCACCTCCTCCTCGAGCGTCGCCAACCGCAGCAGCGTCTCTCTGGGCGACCCGTCGGCCACTGTCGACAGTCAGAAGATTCTCCACACGTCGGACGCGCTCGCCGGCTTGTTGGACAAGGCCGTGAAGCTGTGGACGGTGCGTGTCTCGGCGCTGTGCTCCCTGCCCAGGGCGTCCCATAGCATTACGGTCTGTGCTGCGCGCGTCCGTGCAGGTGTCGGAGGTGTGCGAGTGGGTGAAGGCGTCGGCGGGCGGGAGCGCGGCTGCGGCGGACGCGTTCCGCCAGCAGGAGGTGGACGGTCAGGCGCTGCTGCTGCTCGACGACGCCCATCTGCACACGGACATGCGGCTCAAGCTCGGCCCCGCCGTCAAGGTCAAGGCCGCCCTGGCCAATCTCAAGAAACTCGCTGCCGACACCGCCGCCACCTCCTCCGAGCCCTCAACCATGTGATTGCATCGTCGCGAGCCACTCCCCCCAGAGAATTGCCACGCGCGTCAGGCAGTGCAAACTACAAGAGAGAGAGAGAAAGAGCGCGCGAGAGAGAGTGCGGCGACCGCATGGTAAAGTAGACTCCCCAATCGAGGAGAATCTGTGGTATGTACCGATTGTGTCGGCTTGTACAATACTGACGCGTGCGTGCGCGACGAGAGTAGGGTGTCAATGGACAAAACGTTGTGAACGCGCATACGTCCGTCAGTGCTGTCTGTGCGTCTGTCAGTGTCTCGGCGATTGCTGCTGACAGCAGCCCATCGGGTTCCTTGTTACGACTCTGTTCCATTCGATGGAATCGGCGCGCTCCCCTTGTCGCCTCTACGTCCTCGCTTTTAACTTTGATCCTTTCTGCGTTCTTTCCTATAATAACTTCCATTCTGTAGTGACCTGCCCTTGTACTGGCAGTGGCACCTAAATGTCTCGAACCATCTTCTCCCATTACGCAACACATGTTTTACACAGCAGACGGCGCGGTTGGTTAACGCGAACAGTACGACGGTTGTAGAAGTAAAAAGAGGGGGTGGGGCTTTCCTGCACTAAGCTGTGCTTGGTGTGTTGCTGCGTCAAGGCTCTGCTTCCTGAGCTTAAGGTACATCTGCCTAGCAGACACCGTCGCCTCTGTCGATGTGTGGTTTCAGTCGGTCGATAGATGGACCGTCGCGTTCTCGGAATCACCTGGCACAGCTGAGGCACAGCTGAGGGCCAGCGGCGTTGAGGCAGGAACGACGCACTGGGCTAGAGAAGAGCGCAGGGCGGCGGCGTCGCCGGTTGCCGGCGCCAGCAAAGCGCGCCTACGACTACGACCGCGCTACGACTACGACTAGGCGGCTGGGACAAGGTCGCCGACAAGTTCTCCGCTACTGCTGGAGGGCATGGTGGATGGACGTCGTCCGAGACGACCTTCTGGAGTGGAGCGGAGTTAGACTCGGCTCTGGAAACTTTCGGTCAGCTCGTCGTCCAGCTTTCAAGCAGTCTCTCGTCCCTCTTTCACGCACTCGTACAAGCTGCGCGCGCGTAGTCGCCGAGCTTGCAGTGAGCACGGTCGGCGTGGAGCTGACCGGCCACGACGCGGCACTGCTGTGTCGCCATGCTGCAGCGCCCGCGCCCGCGCCCCTCGTGCACTGCGACGAGAAAACCACCGGCCGCATTCCACTGCTCGTGAAATGCGTGGCGGCCAATGACTCTAAATGTAACTACGGACTTTCTGAGGCAGTTCTATTTGCGAGAAGTAAATTTGCTAAATTATTTGCAAATTGGTAGGTAGGTGACAGGAGGGAGGCGATGTCCGAGCCGCGTCCCGACGCCGCCGCGGCGATGGCGCCCTCGGCGACCAGCTGCGGAAGGCTGTTGACGACGAAGCTTACAACGACAGCGGCCTTCTTCTCCATCTCGGTTGTCTGCTACGGCCGACACGCCACACCTAACATCGCCCGCAGCGCGACAGTCTGTGAGCTGCTGCGGCACTGTGCAGCGCAACAGCCGCGAGCGTGACGGCGGCAGCTGCTTTGAATTCGTGTTGCGTTGCAGACTCGCTGAAGAAAAGGGTCGCGGCGACGTTCGAGCTGGGAGAAGGGAGAGCCGAGGACGTCGACATTGTATGGCCGGCGCAGCTGGCGCGATTGCCCGACGATACCGACACGATCGCCGACTTGCCGCTGAACGGACTGCTGACCGAGATCCGCGCAGAGCCGGCGGCTCACACGCCGCCACTGCAGACGGCAACCGCGACGGTGCGCTGTCGCGCCTCTCAGCGCAACGTGGCGGCTTCCGCGTGCCGTCGTCCGTCAGTTCCTCCCCACACGGCCACCGCGTTTTGTTGTAGGTTTGCGAGGACGAAACTGACGCGTTGGGGAACGTCGACGACATCGAGCTGAGATGTACGTTGCGGATGGGAGCGCCTCGTTTGCTGGCCGCTCGCGCATTGGCACGCACGTCTGCGGCGTCGTCTTTCAGGCGAAATGCTAGTCGATGCCGCCATTCCTCCTACGTCGGTCGGACGAGCGCTCGGCCCCCAGACGACCCTGGTTACGGCCGTGCGAGCCGCCGCTCAACGTCAGCTCCCGCTGCTCGTTCAGTTCTGCAACGCAAAAGACGCCGCCTCCCTCTACTTCGATCAGGTGCTGACGACGAGCGGCCGAGTCTTGCAGCCGACGTGGGCGAATTCTTCGCTCCTTTCAGGTGCTCTCGAGTGGCGACTTGACCCAATTCGTCAAAGACAACTTTCTCATGTGGTCAGCCGATGTGAGCGCGCCTGACGCGTTGAACCGGTGAGCTGCTTGCGCCACGTTTGCCCGCCACGCCGCGCCGCGCACGTTTGGCCGGCAAAGGCAAAGGCCACACCACCGCGCGACCTTTTCAGCGCGATCCAGCAGCTGCGTCGGGTGCAGGCTCCGCCCGACGTGACAACGCGGATTGAGAGAGAAGGCGCTGGCGGCGCTGTCCCCTTGTTAGTCGTCTTCTTAGTCGAAGGAGACGAGACCGTCTCCCTTCAGACGGTCGACTATCTGACGAGTGAGCTGCGCTGCGGCTGCGCCTCTGGCGCGTGCGCTTGCTCAGTGCCCGCCACGCGCCTGCAGGAAACTTCTTGCTGTTCGGCGACGAGTTGAGGAGGCGCCTGGAGGCGGCTCGGATCGGCCTCGCTCCTCCCGCGACCCAAGGCACGCGCAACGCGACCGTCGCCTCAGCGGCCTCAGCTTCCTGTGGCGAAGGCGCCGAAAGCGCACAAGGCAGCGAGGGCGAGGCGTCCCTCGGCGGCCCGCCTCCTCCGCTGGCCGCTGCTTCCTCGAAACAACCCTCACAACAGAACTGAAAGGCTGAAAGGAGAGCGACGTGATTGTGATCCGATTCCGACTGGCGCTCTCGTGTCCTGACTGATGTTGAAAGTTGTGAAAATAACGGACTGGACGTTGAAATTGGACATGCCCTACTCGTTGTATATATCATTATCAATCAACTCGCTATCGATCAATATTATCAAGTTCTGCAATGTTTGTGGCGCTTAAACAAACCATTTTCTGATGCAAACAACGCTTACACCGCCTTGATAAGTCAGCCAGAACGGACTACAAAATCGAAAATTTGCATAGCAATAGTTAGGGCTGTTATGAGAATCAACGACTTTATTACAGTGCGTTAAGATGACGGTGACCCAAAAAGCAAATTTTTGAGTGTACTAGAGGCGCATGCGGCCTTTGGCCGCCATGTGTACGTTAAGGAATAAAGCAACTGATTTTGCATATGATGGTCGGCGTGATCATGCTGTGCAAGCAGGTGCGCGATGGGCATTCACACCGTTGACAGTCGGTGGCACCAAATCCGTTGCTGCTCTGTTGATCGCGATAGGCGTTCACCCCGTTGACTGTTGGTGGTGCCAAAATGTACTGCTGCTTTGTTGATCGCAATGGGCATTCACTCCGTTGACAGTTGCTTTCACCAAATTCACTGCTGCTCTGTTGATCGCGATGGCCATTCACCCTGTTGACAGTTGGTAGTGCCAAATTCACTGCTGCTCTGTTGATCGTGATGGGCGTTCACCCCATTGACAGTTGCTGGCGCAAATTCACTGTTGCCCTGTTAATCGCGATGGGCGTTCACCATGGTGGGCAGGATACAATTTACCACGTCTGGGCTCGCTTGGATCACTGGAAAGGCAGTCCAGGCTGCATGAGTGCATTCCTTGGACTCACAGACGAGAGCGGGCCTTGTCCTTGACTGAACGTCTACAGATGTCAGTTCCGTCCATAGGCACAGGCTAACAGAAGCGGAACAAAGATGAACGAGAATCGAAGATTGAATGTAGGGTATACTTGGTACTTAAGATTGTGAAATGATGGTGCGTATCACTTACTGTAAGGGCAAGCCACATCTTAAAAATATAAGACGGGCAGGGTAGCGAAATTATTTATGCAGAATCTTTGGCTGTGTGCCCTGTCCACCCATACAATGCCTAATGAATGATGCGCATCGTCAGAGAGATGAAAGAGTTTGTGAGGGTGGATTGATAGTGGTAGTGTTGTGGCTGTGTGTGATGGCTCGCACAACAAACGCCGAATATGTGACGTGTTGCTGCGCTTGGTTCGATTATACACGGTTTGTCCAAACTGAAGTTGATCATCTGATGAAGTGGCAACTTTTAACACTGGCGGATCCAGGATTTTCTGACAGGAGGGGGCAAGATCACAAAACGCTTCAAGCAAAAGTTCTATTGGAGAGCCCCTTCATTTCGCACGTGTGGCGCAGCAGATGTGCTTTCCGAACTTTGCAACATTTGAAACAAGCAGTTGCGCTTCAAGCCAAAATTGTTTAATTTCTGCGGTGTTAATGAGAAAGTTTGTGCCTTTTTTGGCGCCGCAGGCGAAAATTTTCAATATTAGCTGCTGCACCGTCCCCAAATTTCAAGGAATTTTGTATTAATCGTCGTCCAAAAGCATGCGCCTCAGGCAAAAAATTTGGATTTTCAATGGTCTTCTGAGCATTTTTCATTCAAAATATCTGCGAACCTGTCTGATTTTGTCAGCTTGCATCCAGTACGCCCCCTTACGTGCCTTAGATAAACCTTAAAGCGTAGCCCCCCTTGACCCCCGTGACCCCCCTCGTGACCCCCCCAAAAAAAATCGCTTTACTAAGAAAAAAAATATCTCCAGCAAAGGATTTGCATTACTAGCGACGGAATAGGGTCAGGTTCCTAGCCGTGACCCCCCATTTCTAAACCTGTTGCTTCACTAGAGTAGCTAAGGCTAGAAAATCTTCCAAACCATGTTTCTGCACTAGAAACCATCAAGTATAGGACTTGCGTTTGCTAGTACAGCACATTGGTTATGCACTCTCTGGTTTCAGGCTCCTGTTGGCAAGCGCTCCTCTGTGAAGTTTTGTGAAGTTTTGAACAAGGTTTAGGGACTTGCATTCAGGGTTTCTCGAAGTGCAGTAGGAGGGTGTGATAACCGTTTGCTTTGCTAGTGTTGCGATTCGGTCAACAGTTGCTGTCAGACATGTCTTGCGCTGTGGTTTGGAAAAAGTTGCTATGCTAGCTTTGCGTTGCATGGCGATTGTGTTTCTAGCAATGGTCCAGTTTGGTCATACACTCGCTCGTCTACCATACTTTGCCCTTCGCTAAAACAAAAGGCAACACTAGCAATACGTCGTTCATCAGTTTAAGTTTAGACGTCCTGCACTTCAAGGGTACACTTCACTGGTGCACACTGACAATCACGCTTTGCTAGCAATGGACCAGTCTCAGACATTGAAAGACGCAGAACAAGCGCATGCACAACAGCAGGTGCAGCACGCAGCACAGCAGTACCTATACCCTGTTATACTGCCCTATACACAATCAAGTTGGTTAAGCACTAATACGTTTGAGATTTCCTAGCAATTGGCTTGTCCTTCATTGTTGGATCACTAAATAGATACTTCTCTTCTTCATGGAATCTGGCAAAGCAACCGCCGTTGATGCACAAGGACACTCTGCAAACTTTGCAAATCACTTTGGTTTGCACTCGTTGCATGTGCCCTTGGCACTCGCGATAGGTCTAGAATGTGATGGATAGAGCATTCAAGCATTAACGTCAAAATAACCAGTACCTTTGCTTTGATTGGCAAATGCTTTAGATTGCTATTTGCCAGCAATCTGATCCGTCTGACTTCTTCAGCTTCTCTATTCTTAGGCGCTTCTTGTGAAGCTGAGGTCAAGTTCGGATGCAGCAGCTCAAGAGGGCCTGCATCCAAATGCAGGCCGTACTGCAGTAGTCGTTCAGCCAGCTCAGTTTTAACCGCATAGTTGGGCATTTTTCCAGTTCCAAACTGTCTCACAATTATTCCCGAATTTGCACAAAACCAGTCCAGAGACTGCAAAAAAGTTCCCGACATGTACCATCTACTGCTTCTGTGATGGCTCTTCACAGAGGTGCATAGCTGATCGCTAAACAACATATGTGATTAGGACACGTATTTTAAGAAACAGGTATAACCAATTCCTCTTACTGGAGGTCGACTCCTCCCATGTTCTGATTGAAGTCGCTGGCCACAGCCGGTTGAACGATTTTTTGTCTGTAAACTTGGCCTTTGCTAGTTTTGCCCTTTCGAAAGCACACGGAGGGCTCATTGTGGACGCTTGGGAGAGATGAAAGGAACGTGACTGCCGTGGCATCCATCCAGGTCAGAGCCACTGTCTCTCCTAAACAGGCAGTAAACATCAATGCTATACCTTTCTGCTCAAAGGACAACCAAATCTAACCGTAGCAGCTTTGCATGGATAACGTTTGGCCACGTTTGAGACTTTTCACCAGTAGAGGGGTGTTTGCAGCCCTACAGGACTGCATTATTTCCACTGGAAGATGACTTCTTTGCTCACGCCTGAGCGTACCGCAGAAGTACGTTTGGCGTTTCGCCATCGCATAGTTTAAATGTACAGTCGTGTAATAGCGGTCGGTGAAAACCTAAACTAGCAAAGAGCAACTAGCAACTAGCAACGCAAATGGAGAGCTAGTTAATTGGTCAAAGACAGACTTACAAAAAACCCTTGGTCTAGAAAGGTACGGATTCCTTTTGCTTCATTTCCTTTTAGCAGAGCATAGCAAATTGCAACGATTCTGCCCCACACTTCTTCATAGGGAACGTATGTAGAGGAATGGAGCATGGTTGAGTATACATATCCAGTTTTGGGATCGCATAGAGCATAGTACTTTAAGCCTTGCCCACGTGGCTTTCCTTTAATGATTTGCACCAATCCCGATCTCCCCTAGAAAAGGGTGAGCAAATGTGTTCTCCTTTAGAAATGATCTCAAATAAAGCAAAGGTACTTTAAACTCAGCCATTTCTTCATCTAAGCTTAAATTTCGGCTAGTTGGATGCCTCATCCGCTGCATGCTTCTTTGTGCCAACTCCAAATATTTTTCAACCTTGAAAATTTTGTTCTTTGCTTTTTCAGTTGTTGTATATTCGGATGGAATATACAGTCTAATGTATCGATACCAGGTCAAAAACTTTTTCATAGAAATTTTTGACCGTTCAACAAAGGGGTCCAATTTATTCTTTTTCCAGTATGAACGAATGTTTTTCTTGCAAGTAGCGTCCATGTAAAAGATAAGAGCTATGAGCCTCACAGCTCTAGGCAGAGTTAGCATAGGCCAAGTGCGAGGCATGGCTTTTTGTCCAGCCAAATTTGTGCAGCGGACCATTTCTTTAATGCAATCCTGAGACATATCCAAAAAAATGCTTGTCAGGCACCTTTGTGCATGATTGGGTGTTGCAGCTGGGTCAAGTGATGGTGATGGGTTCCAGTCGGGCACAATGAGCTCATCAGTTATGCCTGGCCTCCAAGAGTAGTCGGGAGGCAGCGGTTCCAAGTGGAGAGCTGCACTTTGAGCTGTTTGTACGCTCACTGCCTTCCCTCCCTTCCTCAGCCAGCTCTTAGGGACAACTGTGGTAGGTTTCTTTTGTACTGCACTGACAGAAGGCTGTGCATCATCCGAGCTGGACGAATCGGACGTCTCAGAATAAGCCCCTACTAAAGGATCATCTGATAGATGACAAGCTTCATCATCAGTGCTCTTAATGAGCAACTCCTCATCAGATGATTCCTGCTCGCACTCCTAAACAAGAAAACGAATCCTCTAGCTTAGCAAAGGAGCAAAAAAATGTTAATTCCAAAACTAACCAGTTCAACAGGAGTTACAATCCTAGCCTTTTTAGGGGGCATTGGAAAGGATTAAATAAGTATTGTTGATTAGTGCAGAGTCATCTAGACGGTTGTTTCATAGGCACACATTGAATCCTCACAGCAGGTAGGCACTATTGGAGAAGTACAAAGCATGTCAACAAACGTTTACTCGATTCACACGCATACACCAGGTTCGCAAAAAAACAACGCTAGCTAAGGATAGCTGCCTCGAATTAAAGCGCCCTACTAAGTTTGTCAGCCAGTGTGGGTTACGCTTGTCATACGGTTTGGCTTGCCGCGCTAGGACAGCAGCAATTCATTGCAATTGGCCGAGCGCTTTCTCAATGTCGCCAATGGCATAGTTGTCCAAATCGATGTCGTCATCAGGACGGGACGCCTTCAACAAGGAAAGGAACCACAAATTTGTTCCTTTCAAAGGCGAGTGTGCATGTGTTCAAACCGTTTTGCTTTTCTTGGCTGGCTGCTGCCCTTCCTGTCCGCTCTCACTGCCCTCCTCATCGTCGTTGTCTTCGCCGCCCCAAACCGGTGGAGAAACGGTGAAGCCGTGAGAGGTCGGTGGGAATTTTGCTGAAGCACTGACACAGCTTACACTTCGTATGCTTATCCAGAACAGTTGCCTCACGGAGCATGCTGTTCCTCTTGAATCGCTCGGGGTCGCCTTGCTTCAGGAGCTCCACCGACAAGTGGCACTTCTCCTTACTAGGCTTCTTGCTCTCTTTCACCACCGATTCGCTGTTTCGGTTTTTCAACCAGTTGCTCCAAATGCCAGCCATTGTGCTGATGACAACTTTCCTTTTCTTGGGCTGAAAAGAAAGAAAGGTGGGTTCTCGGTTTCAAAGTTTAGGAGGTGGCTTAGAAAGGGAGAGGTGCCAACACACCTCAGACAAATCGGAATTGCGCAGAGCCAGCCAGAAGATGTGCTGCAGGAAGTGCGGTTGCTGCTCTATGATGAACTTGACGGTCGCATCTGGATTCTTGTCGAAACGTTCCGTTTGGTATGGCCGCATTCCTAGCAAAGGAAGAACACAACACGTCAGTCAGAGTTGACTAATAAGAGAACACTACATACCATTCATGTAGACCGGACCCTGGATGTCAGCTTGGAAAGCAGCAACCAAGCAGAGCACCAGCTGCCTGACATACTCGGCTTCGCCGATGTCAGCAACCGTCGATGGATCAGTGCTGCTGCACTTCGACTCTGCCAGCCTTTGCAGTTTCAGTGCAGCACTTTTAGCTTCTTTCAGCACTGCCTCTGGCACGCTGGCATTCTGGGGAATGTGAACGTTTGTGCCACACTCGGTCGGGTAGCCGAATGATTTGGCTCCAGGAATCAGCGCGGCAAACGTTCCACTTCTGATCTCAACGAAGTCAATTCCCTCTTTGCCGGATTTGTGGATCTCGTCAAATCTGGCCTTTTGTTCCATCTGCATGCCTGGCAACCGCTTCCCCGAGTGCGACTTGTGTTCCATGTGGTGCGCAGCTGTCCTTTTCTTGGGCTTGCCAGAGCTCCCCTTGCTTCCTTTGCTTGGCAAGAGCGTCTTTTCGTACTGCTTCTTTCGCTCCTTCTTGTCTGGCACTGCGACAGGCTCAGACTTGTGGACCTCAGCTGCCTCACTCATCTTCTGGGTAAGCATTTCCCTCAACATGCTCTCCCTACCCTTTGCATGTTCGACTTGCAGTCTCAAATTGGCATTTTCTTCTGCCTTGGCTGCGAGCTCCTTTCCTAGTTCAGCCTTGACGTTGTCAACATTCTTCTGGACAGCGTCTCTCTCAGCCTTGTACTTTTCCTTCTTCTTCACTGCATGCGCGAGCTGTTCCTGCAGACCGATGCATTTCTGATTCGTTTCTGCAAGCTCTGCTAGCAAAGCGGCTCTCTTTTTCTTGGGCTGGTCCGACTGGCTGGTGTCTGCCGGGTCAGACATGGTCAGTTAGGCTGCGATTTGAGGTTTTGTGGGAGGGTTTGGGGGGGGCGGGGACTGCAAAACTAGAAAACACTGAATCGCTCTCAGCACCTGCACAAAGGAAAACGTGTTTAACACTGCCAGCTTGCATACACGAATAGATATAGGCTGCTCAGCAGCATACAATCAAGTGACTGCAACACAAATTTTACTCAGACGGAATGCGCACGAAACCAGCCAAGGAAAGGAAACCATACCAGCTGGCCAAGCAAAGGGTAAGCAAACGCAAATCTAAGGTGGGTAAATCTAAGGGAAAGGACTATCTTAAATGTTCCTTGTTTGGGTGTGAGCCACAACCTAACATAAAGCTGAGTCTTTGCAAAGAATCACTGCCCGCCTTTCAGCTGCTCGAAGACCTTCTTGCGGCTCTGAGGAGACATCGCAGCTAAAACCAGTCAACATTGCGGTAGACTGCAGCACAAGCCAAGAAAAGCAACTGACCTAGCCGTGCTCTCAGAGCAGCCCTCCTTTCGCTGTCGGTTTGGGGCGCCACCGCTGCAGCTGTGGCGTGCGGCCCTGTGCTGGCGACTTGGCTGATGTCCATGGCTGGGCTGGCTGGCTGGGATGGCGGCTCAGCAGGTGCCTCAGACGAGAGGTTATCGACAGGGTCGGATGCTACCCTTTTCCTCTTTCTCTTTCCCTGCTCCTCTCCCTTCCCATTCCCCTTAGCCTTATCCTGTCCCTTCTCCTCCCTCTTCTCCTTCCTCTTCTTCATTTCCTTCCCCTTTTTCCTATCCTTTTCCACCGCCTCTGCATTGTCTTCCACAGCGGCAAAGTTCTTGGCACTGCTCGAGCTGTGGCTCTGGCTCTGGTGTGACTGGGCACTGTCACGGCTGCCGGACCTCTGTCGCAATTTGCTCTTGTTATGCTTCCTCTGAAGCTGTCGGATTCCCTCCCACATGCAGTTCTCAAGCAAATCCGACGGCACGGTAATCAGGTGGCTTTTGATATACAGCAGGATGGAGCGCAGCGGCTCACAGTTTGAGTCGATCATCCGCTGCAGACTCCCGCCGACCCTGGAGCTGTTGTCATTGGAAGGCGACTCTAAAAAGGGTTAGGAGACGGAATTTGTGGCAACTGCTAAGGGAGCTTTGCTAAGACAGCAACTGACTCTCAAAGACCAGCGGCTGGCGAACTCCCTTTCCCAGCGTTCGGATTTCAGCCATGAAGTCTCTCAGGCAAAGCCAGATGGATCTGCCGATACCGCGCTTGCCCGACGTGCCCTTCACAACTGATAGGTGCCGATCGATTTTGCACTTCAAAGTTGCAGGCAGCGGATCCAACTCAAAGCCTTTCAACTTCGTTCCACCTCCTTCCTCAGACTCCATGACTCCGTACACAGTCAGCTGCCTCTTGACTTTTGAGGTTTTGGCGCCTTTTGCTTTGAGGCTCTCACTTTCCTCTAGCTCATCGTCTTCGTCACTGTCAAAGTCTTCCTCATCCAGCTTTTCTTGTTCTTCTGCACCGACAATCTTTGCCTCTTCTATTGCATAGACACTGAACTGATTGTCGGACGTGTGCTCCATGGGCTTCAGGCGCCGCAGTTTCTAGAAAAGAGAATCCATACGTAGCAAAGGATGCATACTCTATGCATACGGAATGTAATGACACATACCATTCCTTTCAAGAGCTGCTGGTCTAGTCCATGCTTGTCCAGCATTCG
Source organism: Paralinhomoeus sp. GSCO2_6 (assembly GCA_030248085.1). Classification (NCBI taxonomy): domain Eukaryota; kingdom Metazoa; phylum Nematoda; class Chromadorea; order Monhysterida; family Linhomoeidae; genus Paralinhomoeus; species Paralinhomoeus sp. GSCO2_6. The sequence goes on from JASAMY010002421.1 coordinate 48,262, forward strand.
CTGCGCCTCAGCGATTACGCTGTCAGCGACTGACGCAACAGAGTCTCTTGAGGCTAAACTAGCAAAGAGGCTAACTAAGAAGAATGGAGTAAACATTGTGCACTTTCAAACCTTCATCGTGCCACAGCCGGGGACTTGGCTGTCCCAGTGGAGCAGATGCCACAGTTCTGGGCACAGCTCGGCTGGAGCCAGGGAATGAGGTTGGAGTGAAGACCGTTTGGCCATGGCCAGCCGAGCCCTCTGAAGCCTTCTGTGGTGTAAGCTGCGGCTGCTGCCTGTGCCTCTCAAAGGACGCGACCATGTCGAGGTCATCAGCTTCTGGAGCCGTTTCCAAAATTCGTACTAAACAATTACTAAAAAAATTTTCAGACTAATCTAACCATCCTTTGGAAACGTTAAGTTTTGGAAACGGCTCCTGCAGTGGTGGGAGTGACAGCGACAGCAGCGGTGTCAGAGATTCTGGGAGGGACAGCAGTGCTAGCAACAGCAGGAAACTGGTTTTGCTGATTTTGCAAAAGTTTAGTGAGTTCTGCCATTTTTTCCAACACCACTGGGACGGGGCTTTCCCCTTCCTTTTGAGCAAAGTCTCTGAGGATTTTGATGTGCTCCTCAGCAGCCACTGCAGCACCTTTCAGGGTCGTAAGTGCATCTTGCAGTTGATCTTTCATTTGCTCTGAACCACACAAACTGTGTGTCATTTATAACACCCTGTGCTAGCAAAGGTTTGGTGTAGCACCTTTGGTGGTGCCTATTTCTTTTGTTGCCCCTTGCAAGTTTGCATTCATGGAATGCAAACTTTTCGAAATGTCGCCAGCGCAATTCTCATAGTAATTCTTGAGTCCGGCCACAACTTTGTCAGTCACGATTGTCACCGACTGATTCACCAGAGCAGCAGCCCTAGAAAAGCAAAAAGTTTCAAGCAGTACTACCTCTACGATTTCTCCAAAACCAAGCAAATTCCACCTACGTTGTCTCAGAGACATTCAAGTCTACTTTCTGAGGGTCTTGTTTTTTTTTCGGCTGCTGCAACTTCAGCCGCACGTGCCTCACAGCGCTCTGGCTTGCTTTGCTAGCTTCGATAGAGGCACCCTGACTACTTTGAGGCAACTCTTTGCCAGCAATGCGTTTGCCAGCATCATGCTGGCCACCAAAGGGAAGCGGAAGGTGTTCAACAGTGACGTCCGACACGTTCCCCTTTCCAGCTGCTGCATCCCTAAACATCCAATTAAACTGCTTCAAAAACTAGATATGCGCATTGCAAGCTAAGGTCTGCATACTTGAAGTTGGTCCTGTCTCCAATCCTTCTGACATCCCAAGTCGAGATCGACCTCACCCTCTTTGCCTTATCCGGCTCATCCAAGTCATAGAGCACCACTTTGTGATTGTAGCTGTCCACCAGCTCAATGAGGCAGCGATGGATAGAGCCAGTCTCAGCCTCCTCACAAAGTTGACCAGCAAATCCAAAGGGGCAATCTTTCTCAGTTTTTTTGTCAACATTCTCCAAATAGTCTGCCATCCTTAGTTTGGGCTCGTCTATTTTGATGTCGTTTGGAATAGGCACTTTGAAATCCGCTTTCCGGCAGCGCCAGTAGTGGTGGTACTAAATTAGCAGTGACGGTCGGTCAGGCACTGCTTTTGTAATGATCGAAAAGGCAAGGACATACATTGTTGTCGGTGCAGCCGCTTTCGCTGTAATTTCCCTTGTAGTAGACGTCGCCCCTCCGGTCCACAAAGGAGCTGACGACCTTTCCAGTCCAGTACTTGCCAGAGTCAGCAACTTGCAGACTTGTTGTGTCTCTGAGGATATGCCGCATCGAGTCGTCGTACTTCTGCTGGTAGTACTAAACCAAACCCCTTTCTAGCAAAGCAAGAAAGCAAAAACCCAACATTTCATTGCATGCCTTGTCGATTAGGCGAAAAGCTTCCAGTTTCTCCTCCCTTGAGAGGCCCTGGTAGGCGTTTCTGCTGCCCATTTCAATTGCGTCCACGAGAAGGCTCTTACGCCCCACAACTCCAACAGTGCCGAGGCTTTGATGCGATTCCGAATTGGTCACCGTCTAAACAGCTTTCACTAGGAAGGTGACAGGTTTTGCCCCACTTGCTACCAAATACCAACCACACATCCAATGCCCTTTCTAGCAAAACAGAAAGTTTTGCTTACAATTTTTGTCACCAATCATTTAGCCACCAAAGATACAATGCCATTTCTAGCAAAGGAGAAAGTATTGCTCACGATCTTCGCTTCAAAGACGGGCATCGGCACCGCGTCTGATTCACTTTCCAGAGCACGATGGTGCTTCGGGAACAAAATCTCTTTCAGAATGGGCATGTAAGGAACATTCGTCAGCTGATACTGGCGAATAGTCGGAAAGCCTTTCGATCTGCTGAAGTCAGGCGGGTAGGGCACGATCCTAGCAAAGCAATGCTCACTTTCGCCTAAACAAGTTTTAGTTTTTCACCTAAACTTTTTGTTTCTAGCTAGGTTAATTAATTACCAGCTGACGCTCCCTCCTCCATGCCACTGCTTTCTATTTCGGCAACCACTGGAGCAACAGATGCGGCATCTCCAGAGCCAGATGCTTGTCCAGCGTCCGGCAATCCAGTGAATGACGGGCTGACAGCCACAGAGCCTGGGCACAGAGAAATTAATGAATTTAAATTTGAGGGGCAGTGTCGAATTTAAAGCAAAAATACCAGGCGGTTGTAGCTCGTCACAGTCGTCTTGCTCCTTCTCGGCACCCGCTGCTGACGCTAAGCCAGGGGAAGGGTCGAGTAGTCTGCCTTCTGACGCCACATCTTGCTCTTCCTGGGACATTATATCCATTGGGTACACAGAAAATTTAAATTAAAATTAGAAAACAACCATTTTTTCACTATTTCCTCTCAGAATCTCCTCGTCCTCTAGGCTCTCTTCCATTTTCTTTGAGAAATGTCCATAAAAAAAGCCAAAACAAGTAAAAAATTGAATGGTTTTCTCGAAAAATTCAAAGCAAACGAATTTGACCTTCAAAAGAGTGAACAAAGACTTGAAATAACGTGCATGTGCATTACATGCTAATGTACAGTACTCTTTACAGTACTTCTTATAACTAGGCAGACAATCCAGTTAGAACCCTCTAGTTGAAACTTGCAGTCATTACGAACTACTAAAACGTGTGCCCGTTGCTAGCAAAGCGTGACTGTCAGTGTGCACCGGTGAAGTGTACCCTTGAAGTGCAGGACGTCTAAACTTAAACTGATGAACGACGTATTGCTAGTGTTGCCTTTCGTTTTAGCGAAGGGCAAAGTATGGTAGACGAGCGAGTGTATGACCAAACTGGACCATTGCTAGAAACACAATCGCCATGCAACGCAAAGCTAGCATAGCAACTTTTTCCAAACCACAGCGCAAGACATGTCTGACAGCAACTGTTGACCGAATCGCAACACTAGCAAAGCAAACGGTTATCACACCCTCCAACTGCACTTCGAGAAACCCTGAATGCAAGTCCCTAAACCTTGTTCAAAACTTCACAAAACTTCACAGAGGAGCGCTTGCCAACAGGAGCCTGAAACCAGAGAGTGCATAACCAATGTGCTGTACTAGCAAACGCAAGTCCTATACTTGATGGTTTCTAGTGCAGAAACATGGTTTGGAAGATTTTCTAGCCTTAGCTACTCTAGTGAAGCAACAGGTTTAGAAATGGGGGGTCACGGCTAGGAACCTGACCCTATTCCGTCGCTAGTAATGCAAATCCTTTGCTGGAGATATTTTTTTTCTTAGTAAAGCGATTTTTTTTGGGGGGTCACGAGGGGGGTCAAGGCACCACTTCATATGAAGGGGGGCTACGCTTTAAGGGATAAGGAAGACCCTCCATAAATGCCCCACTTTGGATGGCCGCCTGGCATAAAAGATGGGTGTTTAGTCCAAACACAGGCGTCCACTCCTACCCTACAGCGCCGCAGGCAAAAAATTTGTAGACCATAATGGACAAAAGTGGTTCAAGCATAGATGGAAGCTATACTGCTTGGCTGAACTGCTTCAATGTATCGTTGTGACTAAACAGATGCAGACCATGATAGACAAAAGTGGTTCAAGCATAGATGGAAGCTATACTGCTTGGCTGAACTGCTTCAATGTATCGTTGTGACTAAACAGATGCAGACCATGATAGACAAAAGTGGTTCAAGCATAGATGGAAGCTATACTGCTTGGCTGAACTGTTTCAATGTATCGTTGTGACTAAACAGATGCAGACCATAATAGACAAAAGTGGTTCAAGCATAGATGGAAGCTATACTGCTTGGCTGAACTGTGTGTATGGTTGTAACTAAACAGATGCAGACCATAATGGACAAAAGTGGTTCAAGCATAGATGGAAGCTATACTGCTTGGCTGAACTGTTTCAGTGTATCGTTGTGACTAAACAGATGCAGACCATAATGGACAAAAGTGGTTCAAGCATAGATGGAAGCTGTACTGCTTGGCTGAACTGTTTCAATGTATGGTTGTGACTAAACAGATGCAGACCATGATAGACAAAAGTGGTTCAAGCATAGATGGAAGCTATACTGCTTGGCTGAACTGTGTGTATGGTTGTGACTAAACAGATGCAGACCATGATAGACAAAAGTGGTTCAAGCATAGATGGAAGCTATACTGCTTGGCTGAAATGTTTCAGTGTATGGTTGTGATGAAACAGATGCAGAGCACAATAGACAAGATTGTATGAAGTATGGTTGAAGCTAGCCTGGGCCAAACATCAATGATTGTTATTTCAGTGTGATTGTGATGAAACAGATGCAGACCACAATAGACAAGGTTGTATGAAGTGTGGTTGAAGCTAGCCTGGCCCAAATGTCAATGATTGCTATTTCAGAAGCTATACTGCTTGGCTGAACTTTTTCAGTGTATGGTTGTGACTAAACAGATGCAGACCATAATGGACAAAAGTGGTTCAAGCATAGATGGAAGCTATACTGCTTGGCTGAACTGTTTCAGTGTATGGTTGTGACTAAACAGATGCTGACCATAATGGACAAAAGTGGTTCAAGCATAGATGGAAGCTATACTGCTTGGCTGAACTGTGTCAGTGGTTGTGACTAAACAGATGCAGACCATGATAGACAAAAGTGGTTCAAGCATAGACTGCTTGGCTGAAATGTTTCAGTGTATGGTTGTGATGAAACAGATGCAGAGCACAATAGACAAGATTGTATGAAGTATGGTTGAAGCTAGCCTGGGCCAAACATCAATGATTGTTATTTCAGTGTGATTGTGATGAAACAGATGCAGACCACAATAGACAAGATTGTATGAAGTGTGGTTGAAGCTAGCCTGGCCCAAATGTCAGTGATTGCTATTTCACTTAGTGTATGGTTGTGACTAAACAGATGCAGACCATAATGGACAAAAGTGGTTCAAGCATAGATGGAAGCTATACTGCTTGGCTGAACTGTTTCAGTGTATGGTTGTGACTAAACAGATGCAGACCATAATGGACAAAAGTGGTTCAAGCATAGATGGAAGCTATACTGCTTGGCTGAACTGTTTCAGTGTATGGTTGTGACTAAACAGATGCAGACCATGATAGACAAAAGTGGTTCAAGCATAGACTGCTTGGCTGAAATGTTTCAGTGTATGGTTGTGATGAAACAGATGCAGAGCACAATAGACAAGATTGTATGAAGTATGGTTGAAGCTAGCCTGGGCCAAACATCAATGATTGTTATTTCAGTGTGATTGTGATGAAACAGATGCAGACCACAATAGACAAGATTGTATGAAGTGTGGTTGAAGCTAGCCTGGCCCAAATGTCAATGATTGCTATTTCAGAAGCTATACTGCTTGGCTGAACTTTTTCAGTGTATGGTTGTGACTAAACAGATGCAGACCATAATGGACAAAAGTGGTTCAAGCATAGATGGAAGCTATACTGCTTGGCTGAACTGTTTCAGTGTATGGTTGTGACTAAACAGATGCTGACCATAATGGACAAAAGTGGTTCAAGCATAGATGGAAGCTATACTGCTTGGCTGAACTGTGTCAGTGGTTGTGACTAAACAGATGCAGACCATGATAGACAAAAGTGGTTCAAGCATAGACTGCTTGGCTGAAATGTTTCAGTGTATGGTTGTGATGAAACAGATGCAGACCACAATAGACAAGATTGTATGAAGTGTGGTTGAAGCTAGCCTGGCCCAAATGTCAATGATTGCTATTTCAAAAGCTATACTGCTTGGCTGAAGTTTTTCAGTGTATGGTTGTGACTAAACAGATGCAGACCATAATGGACAAAAGTGGTTCAAGCATAGATGGAAGCTATACTGCTTGGCTGAACTGTTTCAGTGTATGGTTGTGACTAAACAGATGCAGACCATGATAGACAAAAGTGGTTCAAGCATAGACTGCTTGGCTGAAATGTTTCAGTGTATGGTTGTGATGAAACAGATGCAGAGCACAATAGACAAGATTGTATGAAGTATGGTTGAAGCTAGCCTGGGCCAAACATCAATGATTGTTATTTCAGTGTGATTGTGATGAAACAGATGCAGACCACAATAGACAAGATTGTATGAAGTGTGGTTGAAGCTAGCCTGGCCCAAATGTCAATGATTGCTATTTCAGAAGCTATACTGCTTGGCTGAACTTTTTCAGTGTATGGTTGTGACTAAACAGATGCAGACCATAATGGACAAAAGTGGTTCAAGCATAGATGGAAGCTATACTGCTTGGCTGAACTGTTTCAGTGTATGGTTGTGACTAAACAGATGCTGACCATAATGGACAAAAGTGGTTCAAGCATAGATGGAAGCTATACTGCTTGGCTGAACTGTGTCAGTGGTTGTGACTAAACAGATGCAGACCATGATAGACAAAAGTGGTTCAAGCATAGACTGCTTGGCTGAAATGTTTCAGTGTATGGTTGTGATGAAACAGATGCAGACCACAATAGACAAGATTGTATGAAGTGTGGTTGAAGCTAGCCTGGCCCAAATGTCAATGATTGCTATTTCAAAAGCTATACTGCTTGGCTGAAGTTTTTCAGTGTATGGTTGTGACTAAACAGATGCAGACCATTATGGACAAAAGTGGTTCAAGCAGAGATGGAAGCTATACTGCTTGGCTGAAATGTTTCAGTGTATGGTTGTGATGAAACAGATGCAGACCACAATAGACAAGATTGTATGAAGTATGGTTGAAGCTAGCCTGGGCCAAACATCAATGATTGTTATTTCAGTGTGATTGTGATGAAACAGATGCAGACCACAATAGACAAGATTGTATGAAGTGTGGTTGAAGCTAGCCTGGCCCAAATGTCAATGATTGCTATTTCAGAAGCTATACTGCTTGGCTGAACTTTTTCAGTGTATGGTTGTGACTAAACAGATGCAGACCATAATGGACAAAAGTGGTTCAAGCATAGATGGAAGCTATACTGCTTGGCTGAACTGTTTCAGTGTATGGTTGTGACTAAACAGATGCAGACCATGATAGACAAAAGTGGTTCAAGCATAGACTGCTTGGCTGAAATGTTTCAGTGTATGGTTGTGATGAAACAGATGCAGAGCACAATAGACAAGATTGTATGAAGTATGGTTGAAGCTAGCCTGGGCCAAACATCAATGATTGTTATTTCAGTGTGATTGTGATGAAACAGATGCAGACCACAATAGACAAGATTGTATGAAGTGTGGTTGAAGCTAGCCTGGCCCAAATGTCAATGATTGCTATTTCAGAAGCTATACTGCTTGGCTGAACTTTTTCAGTGTATGGTTGTGACTAAACAGATGCTGACCATAATGGACAAAAGTGGTTCAAGCATAGATGGAAGCTATACTGCTTGGCTGAACTGTGTCAGTGGTTGTGACTAAACAGATGCAGACCATGATAGACAAAAGTGGTTCAAGCATAGACTGCTTGGCTGAAATGTTTCAGTGTATGGTTGTGATGAAACAGATGCAGACCACAATAGACAAGATTGTATGAAGTGTGGTTGAAGCTAGCCTGGCCCAAATGTCAATGATTGCTATTTCAAAAGCTATACTGCTTGGCTGAAGTTTTTCAGTGTATGGTTGTGACTAAACAGATGCAGACCATTATGGACAAAAGTGGTTCAAGCAGAGATGGAAGCTATACTGCTTGGCTGAACTGTTTCAGTGTATGGTTGTGACTAAACAGATGCAGACCATGATAGACAAAAGTGGTTGAAGCATAGATGGAAGCTATACTGCTTGGCTGAAATGTTTCAGTGTATGGTTGTGATGAAACAGATGCAGACCACAATAGACAAGACTTGTATTTGTATTTTTGTATTTCACCCAACACGTTACTATACAACCGGCAAAAGAAAATAGCGCTTGTCAGATAGGGAGGCATCAACGCAACCAAAAAACATAGTTCACCAAGTATCGGCAACGCGCAAACACATGAGGTTCACATACACGCGAAGTACTCGGACACGCGACAGACGTACACGCGAATTAGGCTTACACGCCAGGCACGATAATGCGATATGTACACGCTCGAGGGAAGGCGATATGTCGTACGAATTGACGCGTGCGTGGGTGACGCTGATGCGCTGTAGTACGTTGTACATAGCCATTAGACTGACTGAGACTGGCTGACCATTACGTGGGGTGGGGCAGGAAAGACGCCAAAAGGTTATGGCGGTTTACAAACCTACCATCAGAAAATCAGAGAGGTTTTCTTTAGAAAGTCGGTTTCTGAAAGAGAGCAGGGATGGGGCGGGGGCACCCATACTTGCCCTGAACGACCTCCGAAGGCTCAAGCCCACCATGCTTTTGCGCTTCGCTGAACGAACGAACAGATTTTGTTGATACTCGCGGCAGCGGCAGCGAGAGCGGCCTCGGCCCTCTTGCCGCCCACCGACGATACTGTGGCCTCTTCGGTCACTGCTACGGAGCCGACACGCAAGCACTCTTGCCCAGCCGAGCAAGCTGGCGTGGGTGGCGCGGCCAAACGGCCCCCACAACCCACGCAGCGGGCGAAGCTGACAGGCATTGGGCTCGCGGACAAGTGCAACTGACCAAGGGAAAGAGAGGGCCGAGGAGGAGGCCTCGCGGGAGAACGCCCTCGTGGCGTCCGCCGAGGCGCTGACCATGGCCGGCTCGATCCCTCCCACCGCGGAGCCCCACTTGGAGGACACGCAAGACGACGAGTTGGAGAAGTAGACGGGCCCCAAGGGGAACGCCTACTCACCATACACTACAACTAGGTGCGCATTGTCGCTGCGTATCTAGAGCGCTACCAGGCGTCGAGTAACCCTCGCCGCCTTTGCTTTACCTCCGCCCGGCACCAGTTGGTTCATTCTTGGTTGGCCGGGCGACCCATTTTCGTTTCAGGCCGTTTGAGAGTATATAGCGCCAAGCGCGGACGCTCTCAGCCCCTGCGTCGTCTGCCGACTCGTCTGCAGCCGTCGTCAGGGCCGGCCACAGAGAAGAAGAAGAAGAAGTCGAGCAGACCGAGCAGCGACCCACGTCTGCTTCTACCGCCCGCCGCCAGCCTCCTGTTACTCCTCTTGCACAGCAAGCGCGCGCTCAGCACCAACGTGCATACAGACAGACCTATGTTGTACATACCACAGCTGTCTCTAGCGGGCACGCAGCAGTGCTGTGCCGCACCGCCGCCATGTCAGCGAGCCGGCGCGTTCCTCTTGGCCCGCTGCTGCTGCTGCTGCTGCTCTCTTGCATTGCAATGCAACGCGAAGACGACGGACCGCACGCATTCCTTTGCTCGTGAATTGTGTTGAATCGGCGAGAAAGTCTACAAGTAACTGAGGCAGTTCCATTTAGGGCAGACAAGTGGTCAGTAGCAAAAGTAGTCGTTAAAGTTGCTGAACAAAGCCGGACATTTGCTAGAGAGAAATGGCAGATGGGCGCCCGGCCGGCGCCGCGGCGTCTCCGACGGGGAACCAGAGCCAGTTGGAGTCGGCCCCTGCACTGGCAGTGGTTCCTGCAGCGGTCGGTGTGGACGGCGAGATGGTGCTGACCGAGGAGGCGAGCAGCGGACCGCTCTCTCTGCAAGTGCACTACTCACGAAAGGCGGTTGCGGTGCTGCTCGACCGCTTCGCAACCGTCTGTGAGTGGCTGCGCCGCTGTGCAGCGCAATCGCGGCGACGGCGACGACCGCGGCTGCTTTGAAATCGTGTCGCGTTGCAGACGACTTCAAGAGGAAGTTGGCAGTCAGCCTCGACATCGGCATCGGACGGGCCGAAGATGTCGAATTGCAGTGGCCGCAACTGGTCGAAGTCGCCAGAGGTCGTCAGCCTGAGGACACCGACGTGGTGGGCGAACTCGCAGTGCCGTCTACGGAATCCATACACGTCGAGGCAGCTGCGCACACGCCGCCGCTGACGAGCCCGACGGTACGCGGTCGTCCCTCAGCTTCTCCCTTCTTCCTTCCGTCCCCATATGGCCACGGCGTTGATTGTAGGAAGCCGTGACGGCCGGGAATTCCAGCGACTGCGAAGACGTGACTGAGGTCGAACTCGAGTGTACGTCCTCCATGGGCGCGGCCTCATTCGCTGGTCGCTGACGCGTTGCCACGGACGCTTGTACGCCTTTAGGCGAGCAGTTCGCCCCCGAAGACATGCCGCCTTCCTCCACCGGACTGGCGCTCGGCGCGCAGCTGTCCCTGCGAACCGCCATTCGGCTCGCCACCGAAGCCGGCCAAGGAAAGCAGCGCCCCGTGTTCGTCCTCTTCTACGACAACAAGAACGCCGCTGCTCGCTTCTTCCACGAGGTGCTCCTCCTCACGCGCGACGAGCGGCCGAGTTTTGCAGCCGACGTGGGCGCATCCTTCGACCGTTTGAGGTGCTCGAGACCAGCGGCGACGTCGTCGACCTGTTGCGTAGCAACTTTGTCACCTGGGCGCCCGATGTGACCTCGCCGAGTGCCTTCGCGGCGTGAGTTGCCTGCCTGCCGCCTTGTCCGCGATGCATGGCCCACCAGCAGCCACACGAGCGCGCGACCTCTTCAGAGCCGAGCAGGCACTGCGCCGAGAGCGAGCGCCCGTCGCGCTGCTCGAGAGAGTGTTGAAGGGGCGCGCCGTCGGCCAGGGAGCGCTCTGGCTCGTCTTGGGGGTCGCCGACTCCGGGTCGGACAGCCTCAACCTCGTCGACTACGCGTCCTGTGAGCTGCGCGTCCGCTTCGGCTATGGCGTGCGCGTGTGCGCTTGCTCAGTGGCCGCCACGCGCCTACAGGCGACGACCTGACGTTCGGCGAGCAGCTGCGAGGCCGACTGGAGGAAGCGTGCCGTTGCCTTCTGGCCGAGCTCGCGTCGCTCGACACGCGCAAGTGGGCTGGCGGCGGCGCCAGCACCAGCTGCTCCACCAGCGTCGGCTACGGCCAAGGCGCCTCACTGCCGACGGGTGGCGTCGCTTCCGAGGTACCTCCGGCGCTGGCCGCCACGCTCTGCAGCGAGGCTCCGGCCTCGGACGACAAGCAGTCTTGTACGCCGTCGGCGACTTCCGTCACTACTGCGTCGACGCCCTCGCCGACTGCCGAACCACTGTGATGCATTCCCGTGCCGACCCACGCTCATCCATCCGACTGTCAGTACTTCTCCAACCTCTGGCTTATTTGTTCGTCTCTCAGTGATGACTGGCGCCTCGACGTGCGCGAATGACAACGACGACGAGTATGACGACGCCGTGGTCGACATGCCCGCCTTGCGATTGTCCATTCAACGCGAGCGAAACCGCCCTGTCGCTCTTCGAAGGCTGAGCGCTGTTACGAGATCTACATGTATCGTCGGTCGTAATCGTCGAACGAACGTGACCCCGGAGCATTCGCGGGGTTCAATTCTCGAGGGACCCACTATTGAGAACTATCCCTTTCAGTGGATTTTTCTCTGGTCATCGTGCCGTAGAACATGTGGCGTTCTTCTTCTGTGTCTGTGGCGGCCCTCGTGGCCACTATGCATGCCTCAGACCGAATGACGTCATTTGTGTGCTGGGACATGGTCGGAGCCGTCTGGACAGCAGGTTGGTCTCCTCTGGGAGCTGTATGTCCTGGGCGTCCCTTGAGCTGCCGGCCAGCGGAACCAACCCGGCGGCAGTGACAATTCCGGCCCGTTAGGGGAGCCAGCCCCCCAGGATCGGGCTGACTGGGTCTCATCTCTCACTAGCAGCGGTCGATTGTGACCAGAGAGAGGCCCCCGCGATCATAGAAGCGGCCCACACACAAACAAACAAACAAGCATTCGCGGCACTCGACACGTCAACAACTACTCGCTGACACACGTCCGTCCCGTCAGCGAGCACCTCCTCTTGTCCTAGCTGCTTAGTCGTACTCGTAGCTTTCGGACACGCAGCGACGCACTTGACGCACTCGGCCAGAGTGGCGCAGGGCGCCTTGCGGCGGCGTCGTCGAAGAAGATGGAACGCCGACCGTGTCCTTGATGACTACTTCGCGACGCTTAAAACAATCCGCTACCATAAACGTTAAATCGCCTACCCACCGTGTGTTTTCCGTTTCGGCTACTGTAACACTCTCTGATACTTACATTAGGGAAAAGCCACGCACGACATTCAAGCTATTCAGATATGGAAGATCTTCCCATAGAGAGCCGTCAGTCGAAGGCCGACGACAGTGACGATGGCATGCCGACGTTAATCGACGTCGACCCTTCCGCCTCGAACAAAGCGGCCGCGTTGAAAAAGCGGTTGAAGAAAAAGGAGGGGCGCTTGTTCAGTTTAGGTGTGCAAAAAAGAATTAGGTGTGCAACAAAAAAATAGGTGTGCAACAAAAAAATAGGTGTGTAACCACTTTAGGTGTGTAACAAATTTATTTAGAGCCACACACACTTTAGGTGTGTTAGAGGCTTAGGCTCGAACTTGGCTTGGCTTAGGCTTTGCTCAGGCTGCAGCTCGTTCAGTAGCTGCTCACTGGCTTGTGTGCATTGGTGCGCCCATACCTGCGTGCGTGCGTGCGTGCCAGCGTGTGTGCGTGGGTGAATGCGTCCCAGCGTGCGTGCATGCATGCATAAGCCTAGCCTAAGCCTAACCGAAAGCCTAAGCCTACGTGAAAGCCTAAGCCTAAGCGAAAGCCTAAGCCTAAGCAAAAGCCTAAGCCTAAGTGAAAGCCTAAGCAAAAGCTTAAGTTTAAGTAAAAGCATAGGCCTAAGCAGAAGCCTAAGCCTGGCCTAATTCGGAGCATGAGCCTAGCCTAAGCCTAGACAGCCTAAGCCAAGCCTAAGACCCAAGCAAAGCCTATTTTTCAAGTGTGTGCAGCTCTAAATATATTTTTTTGTTACACACCTAAAGTGGTTGCACACCTATTTTTTTGTTGCACACCTATTTTTTTGTTGCACACCTAATTTTTTTTTGCACACCTAAACTGGACTAGCGCCGAAAAAGGATCCAAGCGGTTGGTTAGCCCAAGGAAGGAATGTATTACTAGACTATACCATCGTTGGTTGTGCAAGCGTTTGTTGTAGCGTTCACGGTTGTGGCGAAGAAGGAGAAACGCAAGCGCAAAGCGAAGGCCGATGTTGAAATGACGGCGGGTGGTGCCTCCGTCGACACGGAGGAGGCCGCGGAATCGAAGAAACCTCGGCTTAACAAGGCACGGCGCTTGTATTTGCGTGCAAACAGAGGGTGTTGTTGTTGTTGCTGCGGTTGGATTAAAGGCCACGCTAGGGCGCCGTCAATGACAGCATACTCGGCTCCATGACGCCGTCCTGTCTTGATTGGGCCGCATTATTGGCCAAAGCATTCGGAAGAACGACCTCTGCGGTCTGGGGCAGCGACAGCGCGAGAAAGTCCTCGTTAGTAAATCCATCAGGAATCGAACCCGGAACCGTGCACGCAAGAGGCCGATTCTCCGCCACTAGGCCAAGGCCATCCGCTCCGCTCCCCCCCGAGAGAGACGGAAAGTCGGCAGAGCGCTTGGTGATGCAGGTCGTGGAGACGCGCAAGGTGTCGGTGCCCTCTCACCGACTGGGCCCTCTGAAGGAGCATTGGAGTCGGCTGCTGGCGCCGGTGGTGGAGCAGCTGCGACTGCAGATCCGCTTCAACGTGCGCTCTCGCCGGGTGGAGCTGCGCCGCTCGCGGGAGACGGACGACGTGGCGAGCCTGCAGAGGGGCGCCGACTTTGTGCGCGCCTTCGTGCTCGGCTTTGCCGTCGAGGACGCGCTCGCGTTGTTACGTCTCGACGACCTCTTCGTCGAGAGCTTCGACATCGCAGATGGTCCGCGTTGTTCCCCCGCCCCGCCGCCCCCCACCGCCGCCATATACCCGCCCATGTAATGGATCGGCTATACTCCTATTCCGAAAGACCTCGGGGGGGGGGGGGGGTGGAGAGAAATTACCCTCCCCTGGTATTCCACCTTTCGGAGCCTCGTGCCAATTTTTCTTGTAAAAGGGCAAAACTTGAGCCTGCAGCGCTGTATTTTTGTACTTGTAGCTTAGAAGTACACAGGAGTGGCTTCCAGATCGTATTTCAACTATTATAGTTTCATTTTACCTTCTTTATTTTCCTTTACCCGATTTACCTTCTCCCCTCTTCGAAAAATCGGCGATTTCGTGTATCCATCCCTAGCCGAATGTGCGTGGACAGCACCTACCTAGCTACTGACGTGGTGCTGTGGTTGCAGTGAAGCCGCTGAAGGGGGAGCACCTGTCGCGGGCGATCGGCCGTCTCGCGGGCAAGGACGGCCGGACGAAGTTCACCATCGAGAACATCACGCAGACGAGGATCGTGCTCGCCGACAGCCGCGTCCACCTCCTAGGCTCCTACCAGAAGATACAGGCGGCCAAGCGGGCCGTATGCTCCCTCATCCTCGGCAGTCCCGCCTCCAAGATCTACGGATCCCTCAAGAATGTCGCCGCGCGGATGAACGAACGTCTGTAGTCGGAATGTTGAGCCGCTCGCGTTGCCTTGTCGGCGACTTCTTTTTGAGACGAATATATTCTGAGATGCGGAGCGCGACAACTCCTGATTGTTGGAATTGTTCTATGTACATGTATGACTTGGGAAACAATGAAAGCAAAGGCATGGGTCGTTCAGTGGTTGTTGTGGTTATTGGCTGGGACTAGGTGTCGTGACTGGTGGAGTGTGCTGGGCCAGTATGGAGGGTCCTCTGAGCAAGTGGACGAACGTGATGCAGGGCTGGCAGTACCGTTGGTTCGTGCTCAACGACACCAATGGCACGCTCTCCTACTACACGGTGCGCTTTTGCTCTGCTCGTCTGTCAGTCGGTGCTATGGTGTCTTGGAAGTGAAGTGGCTGTTGTGCTTTAGTCGAAAGAAAAGATGATTCGCGGCGACAAGCGCGGCTGCGTTCTGCTCAAGGTGTGTTCGGCGGTGGGCCGCTGTCTGTCGTGCGTGAGCGCATGAGGGCGTTGGCGGTTGAGGGCGCCGTTATTGGCATCGACAACGAGAACGACACGCTCTTCACGGTCACTTCGGAGCAGAAGACGTTTCACTTTCAAGCGCGCGACCTGCCGGAACGCGACCGCTGGCTGGACGCGCTCGAGGCGGCCATCCACAAGCACTCGGGCTACTACCGGCCCAAGAAGAAGGCGAGCACCCTCTCCTGGTTTTCTGGGCTCTCGTAGCATAGGCTCCGACGCGTATAGAGCCGCGGCGCGGCCGAGCAGCTGCGAATGCTGGAGCAGCTCGACCGAAAGATCACGGAGACGGACCGTTACCTCGTCATGTTCTTAGAGCGCATTCAGGTAGGCCGGCCTTCAGGTAGGCGCATTCGTCCTCACTACCCCAGTGTCGGAACTCCAATGTGTATTGGGGCAACGTATGGCCTATCGGTAGAGAATCCTTCTCTTGTGCGCATGGTTTGGGTTCTATTCTTGATTTCTCGTGCTTACTGAATTTCTCGTGCTGTCGCTGCCCTAGATTGCGGATGGCGTTCTTCCGAATGTCTTATGGGGCGCTCGTGGCTAATAGTACCTCTAGACAGGAAGGCGCCATGGAACCTTGACTAGCGCCTAGCGTTGTCCTTAATCCAACAAGAAGAGCAACAAAGAGTGTGCATTCGCTGGCAGGCGATCGAAGGTCGAGTGGAGCGTGCGACGGAGGAGACGCGACGCGAGGCGTTGCGCGGCTACGTGGAGCCCGCGAAGGCGATGGCCGAGTCCTTGAAGAAGGCGATCGTTCTCCTCCAGCTGCGCAAGGCGGCGCTCTTGCACAAGCTCCAGCCTCCTCAGTCCTCAGCCGGCCTGCCCAGAGGTGCGGGCCGCCACTTTGAGGAAGCTTTCGCTCGGGTGTCCAACCAGCTAGAGATGTCGCGTTTTGGAAGAGCAAGCCGTGCGTGTCGAGCAGAGGGGCGTCGCCGCCGAGGCGAGTCAACCCGAGTCCGGAGCGCCGCAGCTGGCCGTCAAGGCGGAGGAAGTGAGTGAGGGAAGGGCGCCTGCGGGCTGTGCACGGCTGGGCATGTGGCCGCTTGAGGACGCCGTGAGCACGGAGTCGGAACTGGATTTGGACTCGTCGCGACGCGCCAGTCGGACGACGACAGGCGCCTCGGAAGGCGTGTGCGCGGCCGGCGGCGCGTCGGCGGTGGTCGTGCCGCCGCTGTCGTACTCGAGCAGCGAAGACGAAGAGGACGACGCGTTCTTCGACGCCCTCGAAGGCCACCACCGACTCTCAGACGACCAACTCGACGACACGGCCACGCCTCTGCCGAACGAAGGCGGCGTCGACAACACCGGTCCCTCGGCGGCAGGGGATGCGACTCCGGGAGACGAGCATTCGACCAAGAAGAAGGTGTGTGCTTTTTTCGAAAATTTTGGTGAACGAAACGCACGCTGAGAGTCGCGCCCAGCTGCTGGCTCGTGTCGACTCGTACGAGCGTCGGAATCCCCAGCAGGACTACGGAGACGCGGGGGTGGACTTCGACGCCATCTGCGACGCGCAGGACAACAAGACTCGTGCGTGTGCCGTTCTCAAAGCGCAGCAGCGTGGCAGAGGCGCGCCTGCCTTCAGTGGACGACATGCAGCAGCACGGCAGCGTGCTGACGCACCTGCTGGGCCAGCTGAGTCTGGGCATGGACCTGACGCGCGTCACGCTGCCCACCTTCATCCTGGAGCGTCGCTCCCTGCTCGAGATGTACGCCGAGTTCTTCACGCACCCAGAGATGTTCAGCGAGTGAGCCTGTAGTAGGACGCGCGCGCACCGTCTCTGCTCACATGTGGTTCACCCGCGTGCAGCGTGCTGGACGCGCCGAGCAAGGAGGACCGCATGGTGGGCATTCTCCGCTACTACCTCAGCTCCTTCGCGGCCGCCCGTCAGTCGGACCTGGCCAAGAAACCCTACAACCCCATCCTGGGAGAGACATTTCGGTGTCGCTTCCGTCTGCCCGGCGAGAGCGCCAAGGGCCAGCCCACCGTCGGCGGACCCTTTCCCGGCCAGGACGTCACCGAGTTGACCTTCGTCGCCGAGCAAGTCTCGCACCATCCACCCGGTGTCCCCGTGCCGTACGCACGCACGTCTTGCTAAACTGGTTCCGAATGTCGATGTTCAGTGACGGCCTTCTACGCGGAGTTGCCCTCGCGCCGTCTGCAGTTCAGCGCGCAGATCTACACCAAGTCCCAGTTCCTCGGCCTCTCCATTGCCGTGCACAACATCGGCAAAGGCGTCGTCCAATTGCTCGACCACAACGAGACCTACACCATCACCTTCCCCAGCGGTTACGGAAGGTCTCTTCACAGCGCTGCATCGCACAAGTTTGGTTGAGGCGAAATCGGTGGGGGAACGACGCGCAGGTCAATCATGACACGGCCGTGGCTGGAGCTGGGCGGCAAGTGCAAGATCGTGGGAGAGACCACAGGCTTCTATGCGGATGTCAACTTTCTGACCAAGGTCTGTTTTTCATGCATGCATGCATGCCTCAGTTGGTCTGGGATGTTGGGAGAACTTCCTTCCACACGCAGGCCTATATTCTTCTGAATGCTTTCTCGCACGCTTCATCGACCTGATGATGTAGTCCTTGCACGTACCCTATAACCTGAAAGCTTCCTCCCAGGGAGGGGGCCCATTGTACGAAGGGGGGGATTAGATCTTATTTGGTATTTCTCAATTTCTTGGGGGGGACCCTCGATTGCATTGCACGTGTCTTCTGCTGCAGCCCTTCTTTGGCGGCAAGCCGCACCAGCTGACGGCCGAGCTGTACAAGACGGGCTCGAAGACGCCCCTGCTGACAGTGCGCGGCGCCTGGAACGGCAAGCTCTTCGCCAAGCGGCCCGGACAGACGGTATTTCGGTGTGCAATCTTGTATATGCTGGTGCTTGGTTGGGTCAGAGTCGCGTGTATAGAAGGAGACGCTGTTCGTGGACGTGGCCGCGCTGCACAACGCGCGCAAGCTCTGCCAGCCCGTCGCCGAGCAGACCAACTACGAGTCGCGCCGGTAAGCCAAGGCTAGCTAGCTAGCTCGCTCGCTCGCTAGCTAGGCAGCAACCGACATCGCAGATTGTGGCGCCACGTGACGGCTGCGCTGTACCGCGACCGCATTGAGCAGGCGAGCGCGGCGAAGCGCTGGCTAGAGGAGCGCCAGCGCCACTACCGACGCCGGCGCGAGGCCACCGGCGCCCCATGGCAGCCCAAGGTCGGTCTCTAACCGCACCGGAGTTTGGCCTTTCGAGCTCGCAGATCCCCCCCCCCCCTCCCCCTTGCAGCTGTTCACCCTGCACGGCGAGAAATGGGTCTACAACCAGGTGCTCAGCGACCGGGACGCAGTCTGACGCCGCGCCCCCTCCTAGTGATACAACGCATGTGTGTGTGTGTGTCGCAGAATGAGCCAACCCAATCAATGGACTCACACGCATTGTTGCGTTTCGTGCCGAAACTAGTTCTTGAAGCCAAACTGATCGTTTGCTCCGGTACGCATGGCTGTCGACTGTCATGACACCGAATGTTGTCTCCGGGTAGCCGACCATTTTTGGAATTACACTGGTACTTTCTTTTGGCCAAAATAGCCTTTTATTTTGTTATTGGTTAAATAGTGTTATTTGGCTGTTTTATGGTCATATAACACTGAAAAGCATTGAAAAACACCAACATGTACTCACTTTTATCGTTTTAGACAAGGTGAAAATTTCTTGGGAAAATTCTGGGGGTGTTGGAAAAATAGTGGGCCCCCAACCCAAAGCCCCCCCCCCGTGACAGGTATGCATTGAACGTTCAAAGTTGCTTTTGCTACACTGCCGCCCAAGCTCTTGCCTAGCGAAGATTGCCGTTGCGAACAAGCGGTTCCTGTGTGGCACACTCGCACCGAGTCGAGCGGCCGCCCTCCGCAACTTAGTTCCTCCTTTTGTGCCCCCCTCCCCATAGTGAAAGCCCTCCCAACCCTCAATTGACCCCACAAGCCTCAACCCTCTCTCTTACAATCATTGCAGAACGCTCGTCAGGTTGTCTACCCACCCCACGACCGTCAAGTCAGACTCCTTTGTTTGTCGCATTTTGTTTGTTCCATCCAGCGTTGGAGTAGTGGGTAAGCGGAAGGACGAGCTTCGGCAGCTATGACCCATGGTCGTGACAGTAGGGAGTCGTCAGCTTAGCACGAAATCGTCACCCAGAGTGTCAAAGCCGCAGAAATGCTGAGAATGGTCGGTGGCGTTTCTCTGTCCGCCGCATCGTGAATGCTGCGGGTTCTTCGTCTGCACGGGTCGCTGGCTCCCTTCCAGCCGTAGGCGAGGGCGCGCACGGGGCCGCCGCTTCCGCCGCTGATCTTCATGGGCAGCAGAACGACGGTGGCGCCTCTCGACGGCAGCTTCTCCAAGTTCACGAGATTTTCGAAGACTGGTATCCCCTTTGAGAACAACGTCTGAACCATGCATGTAGGTTGGGGTGAGGAACACGCGGAGGACAAATTTAGAAGAGGGGAGAAGCAGCTACTGACCACTGGCGGATCCAGAAAAAAATTTCGGAGGGGGGAAGAATTTTGCAGAAGGGAGGACCTTGTTGAACTTTTTGGATGTTGGGCCATTTTGGCAGTGGTTTGGACACCTAATCGGTCCATTTTCGACGATTAACGAATATAAACGGCGCCGCAGGCGAAAATTTTGCTGTTTTCGACCACCTACAAGCAATTTTATGCTGAAAACTAGGCCCACTAGACGCGTTCCTTCTCCCACCGCCTATCCCTTTCCCCCTTTTCCCCCCTAGATTTCCGATTTCGGGAGGGGGAATTCCCCCTTTCCCCCACCCCTGGATCCGCCAGTGCTACTGACGACGTGCGACTCGAAGAGCGTCGACGGGCCGTGGTCGATGGAGGCGGTGTCGATGCCGACCGACTTAAACTTGCGCTCCTTCACGAGCCAATTTGCCGTCTCAGGATCAAGACCTGCGCGCGGGCACCAACTGCGGTGTACTGGTAAATATTCCCCCGTTAGCAGTGGTGGCGTGGAACCACGTCTCACCAGGAAAGTGCAAATCTGGGACAGTGTCACCACCCAGGTAGGCCCTTCTTTCCTCGTAGAACTTGGCCTGGCCAGTGTTAAAAATCAGCACACACCCTTGGTCTACCTGGCCGTTCACAGCTTCCCAGTCCTAGTTGCACGACATTGAATACGGTATACCGAACAAAAAATATACAGTAATCACATGTACCGGTATAGATATAGGCACTTTTTGGAGGTTCGAGACCGAAGTCTCAGGCGCGAGGGAAACCGCATTGGTCCTTGGTTACCTCTGCCTTCTACAAGACCGATTGTCTCGATGAGAACAGTGATCAGGGGGCCCAGTTTTTCAGTGGATTCGATCGCAATACAAAGTAATATGGCAACTTAGCAATACCGCGTTTACTAACGTTCACTTAACCTTATACATATCGCTACTTTTCGAAGCTTTGAGTGGAAAGAGAGCAATTTAGCAAATTGAAAAAATTTCATACTGTTTCGGTCACCAGTGCAATTAACTCGTGCTTTCTTACCTGGATATCTTGAATTGAAATTTGGTAGTCAGTTCCTGGACTCCTGTCATAGCTTCCTACGTCTATGACGCATGCCTCACCAACCAACTTTTTGAGAGGCACCTGAAAAGAGACGATTAACGGTAAACAAAAATATCAGTGTGCTTAGTTTACTCTGTCTAAAGTGTCGCCTGTCTTCCAAAAGTGATATGGCGCGTCCATGTGCGTGCCTCCGTGTTCGTTTGCCCCGTAATCGAACGTGGCATAGAACAAGTTCGGAGTCTGCTCTGTAAATCGATACTTTTTAATATAATTATGATACTGTAGGTCCTGATACGCCGTTCACGGAGTGTTTTGTGTGACGGAGCCGGCTGACGACACAACTCCAGTTCTTTGCGTCTGTCTTGAATAGGTGACACCGCAATCCTGCCAAATCAATCCCGTCAAGTCGTGCGGAGCCGAATGTAGTGGTTGTCGTAAACATAAATGCAGACATAATCAGAACCGATCGTTTTGCTGACTTGTAAGGTTTGTGAGCACGAAGTTCGTGCTTCCCGGCCAGTAGACGGTGTCGGCGTTGAACTCGTGAGAGAGGTCGAGCAGCTCGCAGTCGTCTAGGTGAGTCACCGTGTGCGTCGGTATCGACTCGACCATACTGAGCGTGACGACCACGCAGGTGGCGAGGAGAAGCGACGTCGACGTGATCATTGAATTTTGAACTCGGCAAGTTGGCAGTGACGTAGCCAGGATTTATTTCGGGGCGGGGGGAGGGGGTCAGTTCAATCTCGATCAAGTACCCAATTTCGCAGAAGGCTACTCTGTTATTTTTTTTTTCAGAATTGACCAATTTGCTACGATTTCCGTACAAACCATGGGACGCACGTCAACACTTCTATCGCAACTGCCAACTTTTGGTGAACTTTAACGCTTTTCCTAAGTTGTTTGTTATAAGTTATCCTAAGTTACAGCGCCGCAGTCGAAAAATTGGCTCTTGTATGTCGTTTTACCATTTTTTACTTGGAATTTCAGCATCATTGGGAGATTGCCACATTGCAACAGGGGGCTCCTGCCAAGCTAAAAAAAATCGGGCTCCGACTGATTTCGGAGGGGGAAGTTTCTCCCCTTCCCCTGCTGCTGACTACGACACTGCAAGTTTGGACGGAACAGCATCGAGTAACGGCCTGCGTACTGCTCAGCAGAGTCAACTGAATGAGCGAGCGAGCAACTGTTCGGGTTTTTTCAGTGAGATGCTAAACATGACCAGCTGTGTTGTCGGGCTTTTTGCTGTAACCTCACTGGGGCCATACCCATACTCTTACAGCCTGAAATTGATAAATTGATAGGCCGCTGCAAACGCTGAAAAGCGTATGCGTATGGATCGCACATGGTTACCGATACCAAGATCGGTCGCTGTAATTAGTGGTTGACTCAGTCAAGGCTTAGTGGTTCTCATAAGTCCGACTTTAGTTTGTCTGCCTATGGCCTATCTAACCGCCGTTAGTTATGCTTATTCTTAGTCAGAGTTTTGGCAACCGCTCTAGCAGGCCGTTGCTGCTGAGCTGCGCCGAAATCATTGTCAGACACTGCTGATTCTACCATTTTGGGAGAACCCATCTAGGGGAACCCGTGTGACCGGAGGAGGCCAAAGTTTCAGAATTTCATTTTGTTTAGTCGATTCCAATTCGTAAATCGTATTAGCGCAATGTAAATAACTTGTATCGTAACCATACTTAAGTTTGAATATTCAAATTTTGGCGACTGCCGAAAACACGTTTGTCAATTGGCAGTTTTCAGCGAGAAGCGACTTTGAATCCGCGAGATGGCCGATCCGTGGGTGCACTGCAACGTGTGCCTCCGACAGCCCTACAACAATTCGACATCGGTGGCGTTTTTCCTCACCTCTTGCGGTCACCTTCTTTGCGCCAACTGCGTCCCGGCGAACGGCGAGTGCCTTCGTTCCTGAATTCGCGGTCTGTCTGTCTCGCTTTGCTTTCACTGCTCTTTGAAAGTTCAGGAGGTGGGAGTGAGGGCACTCTTGCCGCGAATGGAGTCGTCGTCTGCCGCGTTTGCCGCAGCTCCGCCTCCGTTGTCGAGATCAACAGTCAAGTTGGTTACTTGGGAACGGTGCGGAATGCTTGCGCTGCTACACGCTCGAAGTTGCCGTTGTAGTTGAAGCCGGAGGTGCAGCGCTTCTTCATGAACCCCAGTCAGGTGATGAAGCAGCAGGCGAAGGAGACGGAGCGCGTCTTCGCCTTCCAGAGTCAGCAGCGCGCCCGCTTCGCCAAGCACAAAGAGGAACAGGTCTTCTATTTATTCTCCATTCGTTGCACTCTTCCCTACAAAATGTGGATCGCTTGCAGCTGACGAAGGCCGCGAAGATGGTGCAGTGGTGCCAGACGGAGCTGCAGAAGCGCGAAGGCGTCTTGAAGTGCGTCGCAGTTTGTCTGTGTCCAAAGTCACCAACCTCCTTTCCTTCCCTGCCATCCAGCGTTGCGTGTCCAGACAGCTGCAAGCGGTCGAGGCGGAGAACGAACGGTGGGAGGCGGAGAACCGCGCTCTGAAGAGTCACCTGCGCCGCGTCAAGTCGCCCCACCACCACCTGCAGCCGGACGGCGTCCCCTCGCAGCATACGTCGCACCGCTCGCCGAGGACGGCGGCCACAGCCACGCCCGGTGCTATTCGCGACTCCATCACCTTTTTCGTTGGCGGCGACGCGCGCGACGGCCGCTATGATGACAGGCAAATCGCCCAAGCAGCCGACGGTCGACAGCGCAGCGCTGCTCATGTCCTTCGACACGGCCACCACGAGCACGCCCACCCTTCAGCACAGCCGCTCCGTGCGCGACCGCGCGTCCTCATCTTTCCGCTTTTTCCGTCCCAATCCATTGATCCATTGCATTGGCAGGGGTCTGGCCGTCCGACGACGCCCAAGTCGCAGACGCGCAGCAGCGGCGGCAGGCGGGGGGGCTTGGGGCTGTCGGCGGCGGCGGTCGCCTCTCCGCACGTGGCCACGGAGCAGCGGTCGACGGCGCTCTGCTCCAGTCCCACCGTCAGCGAGATCACCACGCCCAAGATGCTCGGCATACCCCACTACCAACTCGGCGGCCACAACAATCCAAAGACGCCCGCAGCCGCCGGGTACCTACACGCTTCACTTTCTCCCTTCGCTTCCACTCTCGCTCAATGACGTATACCTGTTTATTCTCGGCCGTGTAGTGGGTCGCCGTTCGGCGTTGCGTACCGGTCGGAGGGCGCCGGTTCGGCGGGCGCCGCGCGCCGGACGCCCGCCTCGGCCTCGGACCGCCGCCTCAGCGCCGAACGCCGAGCGCCCGGCTCCGCTGGCGCCAGATCCTCCAAGTCGCCAGCTCCCTCCTCCGTCAGTTCCCCTGCCCCCCCCCTCCCCTCCGCGTCGAACGCAACAATCCTTGCAGTTCGACTTCGCGCACATCACCGGCTGAACCGAATCGGAGTCCGTCCAGCCACCACACCGACACACGGAGAGAAGACGGAGGTGTCCGCGTGGTCGTGCATTTGAAATCCTTTGTTATTGCTTTTCTCGACTTTGTTTGCGCTTCAGAGCCAATGGTTGCAAAGCGTTGCGTATTGCATGGTCCCGTTTGTTGCTGTTCTTGTATTGTGTGTTATTGAGACTGGACGAGTAGCAATGCGAGTGCGGTACGATAACGAGCGAAGAGGGTCCACATTCTGGCTAATTATCTTCAAATTGCAGTGTCATGATAATTGTTCAGCTGTTGTTTTATTGTACCCTCGGACTGGAGGAAAGGGTCTGCTCAACCTATTGTGTTTCCAGTGCGCGACCTCAGTTGGCAGCTCGGCACAGTCGGCACGTACCGTGCCATTTTATGCGTCTCGCATCCTTCCTTCCACATTTCTCTTCCACCAATGCGGCGGCAACATGCAGCGGCGTGCGTAGAAAGGGACGTGAGCGAACCGAGGACCCATCGATCGCGACGCAATCGGCTGATCTGGTTATCTGATTGGCCGCCCATCTTGATCCCGTCTGCCGGATGAGCCGGTTCCTAATCGACCGATTGACGCCGCCAGTCCTCAGTCGGCCAGGCACGTAGGCGTCTCTAAGGAGCAGCAGTCGCCGAAGTCCCTCTCGAGGCGCCATTGACTACGCTACTCGCTGTCGTCACAATTGTTGTCCATTTGCGTGCGACCGGCGAATTTCGACTCGGCCGGCCAGCCGTGTCGACAAGTGGCGTGTTTCGCACCGACAGTGCAGCGGCAGGCCGCCATCCATCCGGCAGCGTGCCGCCGACCACACCACCCCAACCCCCCCACACCCAGCTGGCACTGCGCCGCGGCCACTTGTCCCAGAGACCACCAAACCAGGCGCCGCCGCCCTCCCACCAAACAGCGAAACCACAACAACGACAAACTCTCTTGAAGCGCTCGTGTTGGCCGTCCCCTCGCCCCCCGGCGCAGGCGACGAGCCGAACAGAAGCGACGCGGGGCCCAAAAAGGCCAAGGGCCCGGGAGGGAGGCCGCGCCCGACGCGCCGAAAACACAACCAAAACGCCAAACAAACCGAACGACACACCCACGAAAGAAACCAAGAACCAAGGCCCCAACACCCACCACCAACCCCCACCCCCAAAACCAAAACAACCCACAACAGCGGCGCCATTGTTGAAGCGGTCTGTTGTCAACGGTTGAGAGTAGTGCCTCTGTAGACACCCGCGACAACAACGCCCCTTGTTGTGTTCGTGGCCATGTTGTTTCTCGTTGTCGCGCGGCAGATGCGCGTCGTCGTACGTGCGTGCGTCTGTGCGCGTGTGCGGTGCAGTAGTTGCGCGCGCGGGGTCGGCTGGCGCGTTCCGAGGATGGATCGCGGCGCCCTCCGTGCTCGTGTTGCTGCTGCGAAGTTTTGGTCTCGCGAGTGCGGCACGCGCGAAACGCGTAGGTGGCGGTGGCGCGCGCGTCAGCGGCGGACGACGCACGCCTTGCCCCGCGCTCGCAATCGTCGCCGACTGACTGTAGGCAGAAGAGACGCCGACGACACGAGTCCGGTTGTTCCGTATTCGGCCACCGCGCGCCGCCGCTGAACCGTCCCCCCCCCCTCCGTGCTCTGCTCGCCCAATCTCCCGAATGGACGGCCACCTAATATGAGGACGGCCCGTATTTTGTGTCACCCCACTCCGACGCGCCTGCCTCCGACCGTTTTCGCCAAATCGCGTTCGGCGTTGCCACAACTGTCTGACGTCAACGCGTAGACTTGTCACTCACTATCAGCGACCATCATTCAGCAACGCTTGGTTCAGCTGTTCAACAGGGGACCGAAAGCCGAGGCGTCTAGCCGAGTGCGCTCACTCCACTCCACGTCACCTCCAGTCTGTGTAGAAAAAGAGGAACTTGGAACGCGGAGAGAACTCTTGCCTTGCAATGGATGCTATTAAAGGATTGTTACGGGTGCGTGCGTCAGTACTCAGTAGATGCAATTTTATTGTCATTTAAAAGAGTACTCTCATCACATGTGCGAAGTTAAGACACCAGTCTATCGAATATGTCTTGCAACAAGGCATCCTCAAGCGCGGTATTCCAAAGCGCTTGATTATTGATAACGGACCAGCTTATACCTGAATGTGCTATTTAAGCATTCTTGAAACCATGCCGAGGAGCCAAATCTTGTTTCATCTCTGTGACCAGGTGTTCTGTCAAAAAAAACGGCCCCAAAGAAGATACACTTATGTCATGGATAGTTTTCGTAGAAATCCTCCGCAATGAGGTGTTGCCACGCGGCGCACTTGGATGTGACGGCCTTGCCGCGCTCGGTCCGCCCTCGTCAGTCAGTCGACACCAGCCATCGGCGGAGTTCGCTTCGCGCACTCTTCCGTCCCAAAGTGTCGCATCGCAACCGCCGCCTCTCTCAGTGCGTCTCGCGCTACTACTGATGTACCTCTTGCTGTCTCGTTGCAAGTACTACGCGCAAGCAGAGTGGATCCACAGCTACCGACAGATCCACCAGAGTGCCGTCAGCAGGGATTGTCGGCAACGCTCAGGCGTCGATGTCCCTCCAGCCGTCTCTTGTGTCGGCCGAGTCTACAGCCACAGCGACCGAGCTGCTCCTCTCAGACAGTTCCATGGAGGTGTCAATGGCGACTGAAGGAAACAGTAAACTTGCAGTAAAACACTACTGTTTCACCATGTACCTACTATTTCGATACCTGCGCTTATCATGGAACATGCTTACATGCGCTTACCATGCCGCAATGGGTCGCTCTGGTGACTGTGCTGTACAGCGTACAGTAAAAGTGGAAACATAGCTTGGACAGCGTAAAACCAAACTAACGCCAGTATAGTTCCCGACGTAAGGCCACTTACCGGTAAATATCGCTTTCCAATTCATGTAACCGTAGATATGTAAATGTAAAGTACAAAAGTACAATGTACAATGTATCGAAAAAAAGAAAGTACAATGTATCAAACCGAAAAAAGAAAGTACAATGTACCGCAACGTACATTACTCGGTCGTCATTTTTTCAGAGGTTGCGTCGTTCGGAGGTTGTGGAGAATTTGAGCGGTCCAAATCTGGCAGAAGTCAGTGATCGATGGAAGGAAGATTTCTCGCACCGGCCCAGCTGGTGCGATGCTGGGCTCACTTTGCAGCTCATAGGAAAGGTAACGTCGCTGCGCGTGCGTGCGTGCGTGCGTGCGTGCGTGCGTGCGTGCGTGCGTGCGTGCGTGCGTGCGTGCGTGCGTGCGTGCGTGCGTGGGTGCGTGCGTGCGGAGCTCATGAAGGGGTGACGACGAATGTTGAGGGGACACTTGCAGGGCAAGGCGCGCGGCAGCATTCTGAACCGCGTGGCGCTGACGGTGCGGGCGGTGATGCAGCGACTGCTCTTCTTCTTGGGCTGCTTCATTCAGCGGCGCAGCGTGCTCGTCATCATCGTCATGCTCCTCCTCTTTTTCGTCTTCCTCATCGGGCTCGGCAACGCCGTCATACAGACCGACATCGTCGAGCTCTGGGTTGAAAGTTGGTTCATCAAGCCTGTTGGGCTCGACTGTTCGGTTCTACGAACGTGTTCGTTTGCAGAGGGAGGTCGTCTCCAAGATGAAATGAGCTTCCCCGATACGATTGGCAGCGATGAGCGCAACAGAAAAATTATCCAAGTGGCGACAGCGAAGCGAGTGGCGGCCAGGCGCGCCGACCACCTTCGGAGGCTCGCGAAGGCGAAACTCACCACGAAGGCGACGACGACGACGACAACGGAGCGTCCGAGACGCTCGTTCCAGCCCTTTCCCGACGACTTCAACGACACGCTCACGGACGACCCGGACTGGCCGACGGATGACCCGTTCGGCACGTACGCCGACGTTCCCGACGACGTCGCTGTCGACGACGACGTCGTCGGCGTCGACGACGACGCTGCGGACGACACGGAGGCGCCGCGGTCGTCGCGCGTCAAGCGCCAGAGCGGCCCCACCATCAGTAGCAGCAGTCTTGGCGGTGGCTTCACCGTCGTCATCCAAACGCCCAAAAAAGAAGGGCGCAACATCCTGACGAAAGAGGACTTGCTGCTGCACGTGGAGGTGATGCAGGAAGTCGTCACAATGCCGATTCAACAGTCTGGCCAGTAGGTTGACAGCTCTTTCAGTTTACTATTTTCTCTCTAGACTCGAACGCGCACCCTAAAGTGGCTCAGTCAGCACGTATGGTGTCCGACTTTCCTGCGCTATGAATTCGCTTGCAGGAATTGGACCCTGGCCGACTTGTGTTTCAAACCTCCAGGGCCGCCAGGCAGCGGCCCGGACGACGTGCTGGCGAGTATACTGAACAGAATGATGCCTTGCATCTACATCACGCCGGCCGACTGCTTCTGGGAGGGCTCGAAGGCGTTGGGGCCCCACCCGCCCGTCTACCTGGAATCGCTCGTCAGCCAGTTTCTGCCGGCTCTCAAGAACACCGACTCGCAGATCTCTTGGAAGAGCATGGACCCTGAGAGTCTCATAGAGCAAGTCAGCGTCCTCTTCCCCCTGGGACTCATGAAGAGCACCTTCGCACGAGTGAGAGAAAGAGAGAGCGACGGTTTGCCTCGTCGTCATGTCGAATGCGAGAGCGTACTCAGGCGGGCCTGGGAGCGGCGTACCAGACGCGGCCATGCATCGAGCCGCTCGACATCGAGTGCCCCACGACGGCGCCCAACGCCTTCCACTGGTGCGAGGCACTCGACAGCCTCCTCGCCGTCAACGCCTCCGCCGACGGCGTCGACGTGCCCTTCGTCTTCCTCGAAGAAGTACGCTCTTTAGGGTCACACGATTCTACAGTGTATCACTACTCTCTCTCTCTCTCTCTGAACCAGTCTTTCACCTGCCTCCTGCACTGACTTCAGGAGAGCGTCATGAACTGTGACCAACTGTCTGAGTTCTACGACCGGCGAGCCGAAGAGCACGGCACCGCGATTGTCGACAAGATTCTTGGCCGCAAGCGACGACGACGCAAGAGGTTAGCGCTGTCTCGACAACGTCATTGTTGGACGCGCCAGCTCATGTTTGCGTGCCGCTAACGAAACTGGACCATTACAGGGATACAAATAACGGCACAGACACGGAGGACATTGGAGACTTCGACTTCTTCGGCGACGACGAAGATTTTCTTGGCGAGAACGGAGGCGACAGCGACCCGTACGGCGAGTCGTACTTTGGAGACGTCGACTCGTTCGGCGAGTTCGGCGGCGAGGACTCTTTCGGCGAGGATGACTACGCGCTCTGCTACCTCGAGAAGCTCGCCTGCCTCAAATACAAGTAGAGTGTGCGAGCGAGCGACGTCATCACGTGCTCGTCCGAGCTCATCACGTGCACTCCGTCGCAGGAAATCCTTCTACAAGTGGATGCAAGAGAATCCGCACCTGTGGAAGGTCTACGTCAACGAGACTCTCCACCCCGTCTATCCGAATTACGGCGAGGTGCTGGCCAACGGCTGCGACGGCATGGCGAGCCAAGTTCTGAACTGGCCGCCCGACTTGATTCTGGGCGGCGTGGGTGCTGGCGAGACGGAGAATGCGATCAGCGCCCAGGCGCTGCAGTCGGTGACGCTCATTTCGGGCTCCGGCGAGATCTACCGCCGAGGCCGGGTGCGAGTCCGAGTCCTGCGCCGCGTGCGCGTGGCCCGCACCGCAGCCGCGTCTGCGTTCAGCAAACGAAAAAGAAGCTCAGAGGGTGGAGTCACGGCAAGGCGTCCGAACTCTTGACCTTCTGGCAGCGAAACTTCACCGAGCTGATCTACGAGCACCCCAGCAACTTCATCCGCGACGCCGACCGACAGGTCCACCCGTTGGCCGGCACCTCGATCAACGACATGATGGAGGAGTTCTCCAAGTTCAACTACTCCGTCCTGCTTGTCGGCTACCTGCTCATGGTCGGCTGTTCAAAAACAGTCGCGCGATGCCAACGCTGACAGACGCGCGGCCTCTGGTTCAGTTGCTGTACGCGATGCTGTCGCTGACGACGCTCAAGGACCGGGCGGTCGACTCGTGCGCGCTGCTCGGCTTCGTCGGCGTCCTGCTCGTCACGTACGCGTCGCTGAGCGGCCTCGGCTTCTCCACGCTGCTCGGCATCGAGTTCAACGCCGCCACCACGCAGATCGTGCCCTTCCTCACGCTCGGACTCGGCGTCGACGACATGTTCCTGCTCGTGCACAACTACATGGTTCGCTTGCTTGCTCTCTTGCAGTTCAACGGTCAGTGCAGTGCAAGGTGTTGAGGACATTGTGAACGTCGTGGACAGTCAGGAGATCGGCTACCTTCTCAAGGAGACCGGCCTGAGCGTGCTGCTGACTTCCGTCAATAACGTACTCGCCTTCATGGCCGGCAGCCTTCTGCCCGTGCCCGCTCTCAAGTCCTTTTGCACACAGGTCTTTTCGGTTGCTCATGACTAAAGCTAGGAACCAGGATAACAAAACTACCGGGGGATGACATTGCGGTGCGTTTCAGACGGCCATTTTGCTCTTCTTCAACATGGTCGCCATTCTGACGATCTATCCGGCCTTCATATCTCTTGATTTGAGGAGACGCAAAGCGGGCCGGTCTGATATTCTTTGCTGCTTCCAGCTGAATCGATTTCGGCGACGCGAACGAGCGTACGCAAGCCGTTCCTCAAACATTCCTCAAAGCTTCATCGCACGCAGTCTGTTTAGGGCCCAAAGAAAACTGAGCGAAGCCGAGGTCGAGTCTCAGGGCGGAATTCTTCCCTTTATTTCACTGAAAGGATTCGTGAACAAAATCTACATTCCACTGCTGCGAACCACGGTCGCCAAGGTGCGTGAGCTGTTCTGCTTGTGTGTCACAAATAGGGCCGCTGATGACGACATTTGTGCAAAGGTGGTGGTGCTGGTGGTGTCTGCGGTGCTGATCCTGGGCGGCGCCGTGGGCCTGATGTTCACGACGATCGGTCTCGAGCTGACGGACGTGATTCCGCGCGGCACTGCGCCCTACGCGTTCCTGGAGGCGCGCGAGAAATACTTCAGCTTCTACCCCATGTACGCCATCATCAAGGGACCCGATGTCGACTTCGCCCAGCAGCAGATCACCATCGCCCACTTCCGAGACACGATCGTCGCGAACGAATACGTCATCACTGGACAGGACGGTACGCTTCTCGGCGGGTGGACCGGACTGCCAGCGCTAGAGCGCCTCCCCCCCCCGCCCTACAGGCAAGCTGGGCGACGCCTACTGGATGGACACGATGCACAAGTGGCTCGAGCACACGTTCGACTCCTACGAAACTTCCCTGGCCAAAGGCTGCTTCGAAGAGGGCGCCGACTGCAGAGATATGCCCGACGTGGCCAAGTTGGGCTACCAACTCGTCTGCAACACAGGGCCGGGAGTGGACTGCGAAGGACGGGTGAGCGTATGAAAATGAACTGTTCATTCCAATCGTGCAGAAAGTGCAGTTGGACAGATGGAAACAGCATCTAAACGTGTACACTGCGTAGCCCAATTATTAGAATGTATTATTAGAATGTGCACGGTAGTGTTTTTATAGAGAAGACCAAGTGTACTTAAAGTTAGCAATTTGAAAATTTGGTCTTGGTGTCCCAAATCATCTATACGCTGCAACGACTTACAGAGACGCTACGTTTGGCGCAGAGAGCTCTGATAGTGAGCACAAAACCAACCGTTTATCGTTCAGGTGGGCAACGGCACCATGGTGTTTGAGAACGTGACGGACCCGTTCACTGGCCAGTTGGCGCGCATCATTCGACGAGACTCCTTCTACAAGTACCTGACCGCCTGGTACCGCACGGACGAGATGACGTATCACGTGACGCAGGGCGACTTCTACCCGGCGCCTCCTGGCTGGAACTTCGACCCAAACGACTTGGACAGACTCAGTAAGCGTCCACCACTCTACCTGCCAGCGTGTGAGCCTGCAACGCATGGTCGTGCGTGCGTGCGTGATTAGTGCGTGCTGAGCTTTGCGTCATCCATGGCGCTTCCGTAGTATTCTCGGGTATCAAGCATTTGCGTTCAGTTCCCGAAGCGGTTCCGATGTTTTCCAGTCAGATTCCATTCTTCATCAATGGCGTCAGTGATACGGAGAAAACCGTGGAAATGATCTGGGTGAGGGTTGAGCTTCGGTCTTCATTGAGCATTTAATAATCCTGATACCGTAAATCCTCCAATAGTGCCCCCGGGGCACTATACTTTCAACCTCTCTTTACCCGGGGGCACTATTGGAGCTGTATTGCGTTTCTTAGGTAATTAACAGTTCAAAGTAGCTGAAATGTCATTTATTAATGGTTGTAGCGGTGTACACACCAGTTATACGTAACGACTGCTTGATTTGTGTCCCTCCCTGTATAACGCAACTCATATTGTACTTCTTGTACCTGGGGGCACTATTGGATGGGGGATTCTATTGGAGGATTTACGGTAATTAGAGTGATGCCAATATGCCCTTTGCGTTTAGCAAATTCGCGGCATTTGCGAGACATACGAGCGCGAGCACAACTTGCCCAACTTCCCGTCTGGCATTCCGTTCACGTTCTGGGAGCAGTACCTCTACCTGAAGGTGACGCTGCTCAAGGCGGTGCTGGTGATCTCGGTGGCCGTGTTCGTGGTCATCAGCCTGCTGCTCATGAACCCCTGGATGGCGGCCATCGTGGTCGCCGTCCTCCTCATGATGACCATGGAGCTGGCCGGCTTCATGGGCCTCATCGGCATCAAGCTCAACCCAATCTCCGCCGTCACGCTCATCACTGCCAGTGAGCGCTGCGCTGCTGCGGCGCACAGTGCCCAGTCGCCAATGGAAGCGGGTCGGTCGTTCAGTCGGCATCGGCGTCGAGTTCACGGTGCACGTGTCCATGGCCTTCCTCACGAGTCTGGGCACGCGCGACGAGCGCATGGCGCGCACGCTCGACCACATGTTCATCCCCGTCATGCACGGCGGCGTCAGCACCCAGCTCGGCATCATCATGCTCGCCTTCTCCGAGTTCGAGTTCATCGTCAGGTGCCCTGCACTCTTCCTCCTCTCTCTACTGTACGTACGCCTCTCCATTTAGATACGTCTTCTTCGTTCTGACTGCTCTCATCTTCCTGGGCCTGTTCAACGGCCTGGCTCTGCTTCCCGTCTTGCTCTCGCTGCTCGGCCCCTCCTGCGAGGTTTTGGCGCAGCGGCTGCGCGCGTCCTGAGACGCGTCGAGCAGCCGCAGAGCCATTTAGGTACAATTGCTCGAGGGCGAAAAGTCGCTACCGCTGCCGACGGCTCGGGGCGGGGAAGGGGGCGGCGGGAAGGTGCGCGGCGTGGACGGCGTCGAGATGGGCAACATGAACGGCCACGCTGCCCATCGCCAGCCCAACGGCGATGTCGAGGTCGACAATGCGGCGTCTGACGATGTGCCTCCGCAGTATGGGCACTATGCTAACGGGGTGCGTGCGCCGTGTGGCACTGCTAGTGGCACGTTAATCTTAGCTCCCAGCGACGCACTGCGCCTGGCGTGCTTTTTTAAACCGTTGCTTGCGGTGTTGGCTTGCCACTACTAGGGGCTTGGTTTTGGGAAGGCACAATTTGCAGATCGAGGAGAGCGACGGCGCCGACTGGCCAATGATTGATTTGGGCCGCTTTTGACAGCCAGCCGCGACGAAGCGCGCTGCATTCCTCATCCAGTCGACTCACTCCCCCAGCTTAGACAATCGTCACACAAGCTCAGTCGCCTTGACCGTCCGTTGTGGTGCGACGCCGCTGGATTGTTATTGAAGAAGTCGTGCTGCGGTGGAGGGCGGGCGCATGCCACGAGCACGCGCTGTGTACACACGCACACACCGTTCGTTCGTGCTGTCTTCCCGTGACACGCAAAAGATTATTCAGTACCGTACCCCTTCAGAGAAAGACCGATGTCTCGAGATAAGTGGCACGCGCTGGCGGCTGCGCTGTGGTGATTTTTGTGTTCCCTCTCTGTTGTGAAATGTGTTGTCTCGTTCCATTCGGTCGGGGTCGAACTGTCTTGCCGACTCGCCGCCAAATCTCTTTCTCTCCCACCGACCGCCTGTAAGACTCGTCCTTGGCGCAAACCGGTATAGCATAGCAATGTAGAGACGAGCAACGTTGTCGAGAAAAGCGTGAACGGAAGAGTGCGCAAGTGCATGAGTTCTGCAGAACGGACGAGCACAAAAACAAAACAGTCGGATTTTTTAAGGTGGTTTCAACAAAGACGCGGCTCTGAATAACTGAAATTAAAATACCATGTGTCCTGTCATTGGCCACGTCCTGAGAATACTGTACGTGTGAAATATGAAGAATAAGTGGCGCTGTTTTAGTTTCTTGCTGCAAAAATTGAGTTTCTCTTGAGCATTCATCCAAGAGAATATCCAAGATAATATTTGCAAGAAATGGCTCGGCAGAAGAAGCTACGCTGAGTAAGGAAGGAATGGGACGGTCCCTCGCTTGTGAGGCGGCGTCGTCGTCGCCTGCGCAGGGCCATTATCTCAGAGACGGTCCCTCGCCTTCCATCAGCGTGGCTTGGTCACGTTCTCGCCTGGGAGGCCAGTCCCAAGGAGACGGCGGCGCGTCCTCCGTCTTCCCTCCCTCCCCTTCCCTCCGGCCGTCTATTGGCTTTGCAATTGGCGTCTCTCCACTCCGCCGCGGCGCCGTTGCCACGTCGACGGACGGACGGACGGACGGCGCGGCTGCCTCGCCGCTCGTGCGCGGCCTCCATCTCTTTCTCTCCGCCTCCCCCCCTCCCCTCCCCCTCCTGCGCTCGCTCGACTGCCCCCTCGCCTTCCCTTCCTTTGGACGACGAGCGACGACGACAACGAGCGACGCTCCGACCGCGGCAGAAGACGAGTCGGCGACGCCGCCGCCTCGGCGTCGAGTGGGCCCAGTCTGTTTTTGGCGGCGAGCGCGAGCGAACGACGCGCCGCGCCACACAGCCTCGGTCGGCCATTTGCCTTTCACTTCGCCTACTCCACTCTCTCGGTCGCTCCCCTCCGTCCCGCCCGTCGGCCGCCGCGCTAGGCTAGTCATCGGCAGGCGCTGCGGCGGCGTCGACTCGGCGGCCAAGCCGCCTGCTGCGTCGCATTCCTGCTGGCTCTGTGGACGACGTCGCCGCTGCCGTACCGTACCGTAAGCCGCGCGCTGAGTTGGAAGTGGCTTCGTCGTCGTGGCGGCGGCGTTGTCACGCGCTCGCCTGTCGTCTCCGAACGAAGCCGAGCACTGCCCCGCCTATTTAAAGTCGGCGGATGCGTTGTCCGAGCTGCATTTCGCTCGTATCCCCGCCGACGACTCGGCCTGAATAGATTGAGGCGCTCGCTCGCGCTCGCCGCCACCGCTCCCATGCGCGCCGTCCACGACGCGAGTTGGCAAGGTGCCGACATCACTGCTTTCTGCATTCGTTCAGAAAAAGGCATGGCTGCGTGGCGCTAAGGCCAGGAAACGAAGCCAGAGAGAAGAAGTAGAAGAAGAAGACAGGATGACAGCCGGCAGAGAGACGCGCCACGTGGAAATCGCTGGAATTCCCTCGGATCTCGGCGACGACACTCTCGTCGCCCACTTCTCCAGGTCCGTGTCGTCGCTGTCGACATTTTCCTCAAGAGTTTTCGCATTTTTTTCTTGCAGTTTTGGCCGCGTGCACAAGCTGAGTCGGTCGGAGGAGAGTCGGTCTAGCGCGGTCGTCAGCTTCTTGGACGTGCGCACGGCCGAGAAGGCGGTGAAGGGCGAGCACCTCCTGGCCGGCGGCGTCCTTCTCGTCGCCAAATTCTGCGAAGACTTGCAGCCCACCGCAGTCGCCACCTGGTCAGTCTTTTTCAGTGACTCATTTCTTCTCCACGCCTGAGCACGCACTCGCACGCACAAACATGCCGTGTTGGCCGGCTCATGCGGCGTCGGCTACAGAACGAGGCTTACAGGTGACCGACCGACGTCGAGCGGCGCTCTTCCGAAC
Source organism: Paralinhomoeus sp. GSCO2_6 (assembly GCA_030248085.1). Lineage (NCBI taxonomy): Eukaryota > Metazoa > Nematoda > Chromadorea > Monhysterida > Linhomoeidae > Paralinhomoeus > Paralinhomoeus sp. GSCO2_6. Next base: position 84,531 of record JASAMY010002421.1, read on the forward strand.
TGACTGACTCTCTCGGTTTTTGACTCAGCGATTTTTAGTCGCAGTCGATAATAAGCAGTTGCTGTCCGTATCCCGCTCGAGGATTAACCTTACACGACGCTTGTCGACGTCGTCGTCAGACTGTCTCTACGCTCTCTGGGCAGCACAGCACCGAATGAAGATCTCAGCGAAGTCGACTGTCGACGGCGGCCAGTCGTCGACGGAGTGCAACAAGCGACCTCTCGACGCGTCTGCTGATGATCTCAACGGTGCCTCCTTGCGGGTCGTCTCTTCGGCTACCTCTTCTTCCTCCGACAGACTTCGCTGTCGTCGTCGCCGTCTGCTCGACATGGTCCGCGGCCCGTCGACGACGACGACGACGACGAGCGCGCGCCGTCCGCGTCGCCTGCACGAGGAGGCCCGGTGCGCGCTGCTGCTCTCTGCTCTGCCCGTTGCATTCGCCCCTTTCCAATGGGAGGAGGCAATCTGGCGTGCTCCACTCCACTGTCGCCTGGGGCTGACGCGGACCGCCCCGTTGCGGCGCACCGCCGGCCGGCAGATTGGATTCGTCTCGTCCCTGCGCCCCTGTGGTTCGAGGCATGACGGTGGCCGTGCCGTGCCGCCGTCTCCTCGGCTAATGCCGTTCGACTCTATTCATCACGTGTCCCCTGGAAGAGCCGCAGCGCGCTCGGCCCCCGTTGACGTCAGCAGTTGCTGCCGGCAGCTGCCTCGGGATCAATAGGGAGGGCGGCGCTCTCTTGGAAAGTTCTCCATACCCGACGGCGACGGTTTTAGCGAAGGAGAGCATCGAGGGAGCATTGTCGACCGCCTCCGCCTTCGTGAAACGGAGCGCCGCTGACGCGCCGCTTCCTGCAGGCGATCTAATGACCGTCGGCCGTGGCGGATATCGGAATTCCGACCGGGCGCAGCACACACACCCAATCACACGACGTGCTGCAGGATTTTCGGCTGTTGTGCTGCAGGCAGGCACGGAGTAGTGCTGCTCGACAGCGCCGCGCGTGTCTCCGTGCAGGGAAACGCTTGCGAGCTGTGTTGTCGTCGACACGACACGCGTTCGCGGCCGCACTTCGTGTCGAGTTGTTTGGCCGCCGCCGCGCGCGCACGACGCGTCCGTGCTGACCCGGGGACGACGCGCTGGCGCGCGCGGGGGGCTCCGATTACGCCGCCTCCGGGCACGGCGACGCGACGGCGCGCGCCCACGTTTTCTGCCGACGACAGACGTTGTCGCGCTAATGGCCAGCGGTCGTCGGCAGGTGCCGCTAGCGCTAATCGAATGCCCTGTCCAGAGCTTTGTGAGGCCGACGGCCGCGCGAACTAGCTGAGCTGTGAGCAACAGCAGGGACCGTATACATAATCGCGTCGGCTGCAGGCGGCGCCGCGGCCCCTGCCGACGTGACTCACTCGGTCGCTCTCCGGCTTGTCCGAATGACAGAGGCGTGGCGTGATGCCGACAGCGGGGCCTCTCTCCGCCATGGCGACCGACGACGCAACGCAGCCGGGCCGCGGGCAGGGACGCGGGTCGCGCATGCGTATGCTCGTTGAGTGGCGATTGTGTCCGCTTGGCCGTTTTTGTGGCCGTCGTCGTCGAGCGGCCGCCGCCCCACCGAGCGGGCGTTCACTCTGTCGTCGCGCCAGGGGTTATCTTTTCTCCCAACGGAGAGTAAAGGCCGTCCATTGAACTGCGTGGCCGGCCTGCGCCGCCGTAGCGCCCGTCCACCACGAAATAATAAAAAGGCTCTTTTTCTCCGCCGGCGCAGACGCGGCGCGGCCGTATTTGCCGAGGCCGGCAGGTCGATAGTGGCGGCGTCGACTGCCGCCCGCCACTCCTCGCCTTCGAGGGACCGTCCAATTCGCGGGCGCACTTCCCCGCCGCCGCAATTACGGAGAGCCCAACGACGCACAGTGCACACAGAGACAGTACGGAGTGGCACGCAACAAGCGTCTCAATGCGCACACCGCGTGCATACACATGGCCGTGTGTGTGTGTGTGTGTGTGTGTGTGTGTGTGTGTGTGTGTGTGTGTGTGTGTGTGTGTGTGTGTGTGTGTGTGTGCGTGCGTGCGTGTGGACCGCTTTCGAATGTACATAGTCCGTCTGAATGGTTCGGTTTCAGCTCGTCGGGTGACCGGCCGCGCGACTGGGACGCGAACGCGGGCGGCGGGCGCTCGTCGTGTTCGCGCAAGCCGTCGACGTCGGAGCGGCGCGGCGACAGCCACCACCGTCGAGACTACCACCAGCAGCAGCAACGGTCGTCCATTGGCAGCGGCGTCCGGCGTAATGGGACGCCGACCTTTGGCAAGTCGTCGTCGACGGGGCCGCGCTCCGACGACCTCGGCGGCCACTGGAAGCGCAATGGCGAGGGCAGAAAAAAAGCCGGCAGGCAGGACCGCAAGACACTCGCCTACTCATCGAGTCTGCTCGTCCCCTCCGTCGACAAGTTGCGCGATCGCCCGCCGCCGCCGACGCACAAGCATTCGGACCCGCTCGCCGGTCTGCAGCGGTACGCACGCACGCCACTTTCTGTTTTGGCGAGGAGGACGCGAACTGCTCTGATTTTTTTGTCGTTACAGCGAGAGGACGGGCCCGTCGTCAAACAACAACCGGCTGGTCGACAACTCTCGGCGGCGTCGTCGCGCCCACTCGTCTGCGCGGTCGCGCAGCGTCAGCTCTTCCTCAGACAGCCAGTCTGATCGCTCCTCCCTGCAGACCAGCCAGTCGCCCAGGTAGAGACGATGCTTAGTGAGTGAATTGTTGTCCCAACTGGTCGACGACGGTGCCGCGTTCAGTCCCAGCGGCAGCAGTCGGTCAGGGGTCGGCTCAAAGAAGCCCTCCACTCCTCCAATCATCGCCTGTCCGCCGTCCACGTCTCTGACGGGCCCCATTGGCGTGCTGGACGAGGCGCCTGCCGACGCCGCCGCGCCGACGAACGCCCGACCTCCGTCGTCGTGCTCGTCGAGCAACCACTCGCCGGCCGGCGTGGGCGACGAGCTGGTGGGCGTCCAGGTGACGAACCTCGTGAGCCGCGGCTCGGACGCCAGCGTCAAGGAGGGCGTCTTCCACCACTTCAAGCGGTTCGCGCGCGTCAAGCGCGTCCAGCTGCTCGGCGACGAGCGCTTCCGCAAGGCCGTCGTCTGCGTCCCGAGGTCTGTACGCGTTTTTGCTTCCGGGAGGTCGGAGGCGGAACTAAGGTGGTCGGCTCACTTGACAGGGCGACGAACGTAACGAAGCTGATCTCGGAGTCGGCGCACACGACGCTCTTCGGCGCCGGCGTACGCGTGGAGCCGGCACCGCAGGCGCTCGTCGACTCGGCAGAGGACAACGAGGGCCGCCCGCTCGTCATCCGTTAGTGGCTACTTGCTGTCGTTGACACGATTCGCCGAGTCCATCGGAGGCAGTCACAGTATGGCGTTCAATTGTTCCAGAGTCGGAGACGAATGGCGAAGGCGTCGGCGGCGGCTCTTGCGGCGGCCGGCGGGCGTCGAAGTCGTCGTCGTCTTCGGCGGCGGCGGGGACGGACTACTCGCGGACGCTGTACGCGGGCAAGCTGGGCAGCCGTGTGCGCGAGGAGGAGGTGCGGGCGATGTTCGCGCCGTTCGGCCACATCCTCGACGTGGACGTCAAGAAGCGCGAGACGCCCAACCCCTTCGCCTTCGTCCAGTTCGCCGACATCCAATCCGTGCGCGCCGCCATCGAGCACTTCGACCGCGGCGAGGCCGCCCTCAACGCCCCACACGACGGACTCGGCGCGCTCAAGAAACTGCCCAAGGTCGGTGTCGTCATTTGTGCCAAGAATTTAATTCTACGCTGCGAACTGTTTGCCGGCCGTCTGCAGGTGAACTACGGCAAGTCGCTGCCCTCGAAGGTGCTGTTCATGGCGGAGTTGCCGGCCTGCGACGACTCGTACCTGCGGAGGAAGATGCGCGTCTATGGGGAGCTGGAGGACGTCTTGGTCGACGCCGCGGCCCGCCAGGCGCTCGTCATCTACCGCAGCGCCGACTGCGCGCGCGAGGCTTATCAGGCCAGTGGCCGTTCCCCTAACGCGCTCCCTCCACGACACAACAACACCACGCGGCGCCCACGCAAGCGCGCACGCAGACGACCAGAACTTTGTTGCTACAGGAGATGAAAGCTCGTCGACGGCCCCTGCTCAACGTCTACGTCCAAGTGGATTACGGCAGTCCCCCGCTTCACGATCTCTTCATCGACCGAATCTACCGGTCGAAACAGCAGGAGGAGAAGGAGCGCCGGCTCAAGAACGAGGTGCCGGCCCCTCTCGTGTAGGTGGAATTGACACTTTCACTTCGGACTGTTAGTTAGTCACTGTCTGAAAGTTTCAGAAATGGGTCGGCGTCCGCGTCGACTGGCGCACTGGACGCGGCGACCTCGTCGACGGCGACGTCCAGCGGCCGGCCGTTGTTGCGCCTGACGAGGAGGGTCTCGTCCGACTGCCACTCGTCGCCCGGCACCAGCGCCGACCTCGCCGACCGGAAGCCGTCCTCGAGCCAGCAGAAGCCGAAATTGGCCGACATTTTCGACCTTGAGTGGCAGAAGGGCGAGACGGACGAGGCGGCGGACGGGAAGACGGATGCCGAGGCGTCCGCGGTGGCCGACGCGCTCGAGTCGACGGCTCCGGCTGCCGGCTCTCGGACTCAGGCAGATGTGCAGCAGCCGCAGCACAACGTCGCTGGGGCTCAGTCGTCGTCGACTCTGCTCTCCGTCGACCCGGAGGCAGCGCAGTCTCAGGGAAGGGGCTCCAGGGACTCTGGTTTCTTCGACGGGGCCCAGCCCTCCTCGTCCGCGTCATCCGATGCCGTCGCGACCTCCTCCGCCTCGCTGCCGACTCCCCTGCCGACAACGGTGGCGACGACGGCCAAAAAGGCTGCGGAGTCGGCGTCTCTTCCCTTGTCCGTCGGCGCCGCTCTGTCGGCGGCTGGCGTGGCGTCGTCGGCGACGAGTCACGCCCTCTTCAAGATACTCGACCAGACGCTCACGGTCCTGAAACAGGAGAAGGCCAAGCAGGCTCAGAAGGTCGCCCAGGAGGCGAAGCCGCCTGCCGCAGCGCCCGCTGTCAGCGCCGGCGCGGTCAGCAGTAGCAGCGGCAGCGCTCGAAAGTCGTCCGCAACACCGGCACGGACGTGCAAGAAGATACCGCACGAGCCTCTTGAAGGCGTCAAAGTCGCGGATCCCAGAACGCCGGCGAGCGAGAGACGCCCTGTCGTCGTCTCTCTACCGCTGCCGCAGTTTTCTGCGTCGATCAGGAAGAAGCAGTCGGCGACCGAGCATCCGCTGCACGTCGAGACGACGACGACGACGATTCCCACTAGGTCGACGTCGGTGACGACACAGCCCTCGGCCCGGCAGACGGTGTCGAGGTCGGGCAGTGTCAGCGGCAGCAGCGAGCCCGTCATCAGTCCCGCTGCGACGCAACCGCTGAGCGGCGGCAGTCGGCCGTCAGTGCCGACCGACGGCGAGACGACGACGACGACGGCAGCGGAGTCTGAAGACGGACTGGCGCAGCTACGCGAGAGAATCCTCGGACTCGGCAGTCGACTGCACGACTGCGAAGGTCACGTCGAGAAGGCCAAAAGGAATTCGACGCTCGATTACGGAAGGTAGCGCGCCACTTCAATTCCCCCCTCCCCTGCGTCGAACACTTCTCGTTCTCCGTTTAGGTTTGTCGTCAAAAAGAAGCCGGAAGAAAAGCCCTCTTGTGAGAGCGCCACGCCGGTGTCGACACCGTCGATTCGACCCAGTGCGTTCGACTTGGACCAGGCTCGGCTGGAGCAGACGACGCTGAGTCCCTCCTCCGGCCCTCAGCACGTGCCCACCATTCCCGCAGCCGCGCCGAGCACTCCGGCCGAGCCGCTGCACTCGCCTGCCCCACCCCAGCCCGCTCCTCTTCATGGAATACTCAAGAAGAAGACGCCACCAGCGTCCCTGGCCTCGCCACCAGCCGCTGGCGGCTTCCACTGGCCGGCGGCGACGGCGACTCCGACTCCGACTGTCGACTCGCACGGTCAACAGCAGCAGTCGACGCCGGTGGCGCACTTGGGGCCGACGTCACCCTTTCCCACGACGCCCACGGCGCCGCCCAGCGCCGACCCTCGGCTGTCGAGACGCGAGCTGGGCGTGCCGCGGTCCAACTCCATGATGGTGACGATGAGTCAGCGCTTCGGCGGCTCCTTCGAGTCGACAGGCAGCGCCGACAAGCCGCCCGTCTCGGAGCCGCCCCGCTCGGCCGGCCCCTTCCCGCCGACGGCCATGCACCCCCTGGGCAGTCAGCAGAAGGTCGTCCAGTGGCAGAGGTCCAACTCGCTGAGCAATCATCACTCTCGGTACGCGCTGCTCAATCAATACCCCTCAGTCGGTTTCGTCAGTCCCACTGGTTTCAGAGAGGTTCCAACGTGGGAGCGGCCTACTGCGTCGACTTCGCCACTCACGTATAACACGGACCCCAAGAAGGTGGGTCAGAAGTCGGCCGTCAGCAGTACAACTAAGACAGTGGAGAAGACCTTCGGCCTGCGGCACGACGACCGACAGCCGACAACCCCGTCGTCGAAGTCGCCTGCCGTCGGCGGCTCGTCCGCCCACACGCCGGCGCGCACCACCACGACACCGCACGCATCGACGGACAGCGCCGGCAAAGCGAAGCTCAGCTCGGAGAAGCTCAGAAACGAGCTGAGGAACAAATACGACGACCTATTCAGAAAACAGGTTGGCGAATCCGGTGGTTGCCTTGCATTTCCGGCCAAGACAGTGCGTTCTGTAGGCGGCGGTCACACCAGCGCCAGTCTTACCGAAAATTCCAAAGAAGAAGGTGGACGCGCCGAAGACGCCGTCGTCGTCCGAGCAGCCGAAGCGGTCGCGCACTGACAGCAATGCGAGCAGCGCCTCCGCTTCCACTCCGCAGACGAGCAAAGCCACGACGGATCAGGCCGAGAAGAAGTGCGCTTGTTGCCGTGTTCGGACCGGCTTGCTTGGTGGAATGTGCGCGTGTTCCAGTGGCAGCCGACCGGCGGAGACGAAGGAGAGGAAGCCGTCAAGGGCGGTGGACGCCGGCAGAGAGAAGGGCCAGCGCGGCAAGAGGCCAAAGCACGCGGAAGAGGCGTCGCCTGCCGAGTCTTCGTCCACTCCGAAGGCAACAGCGAAAGGCCATACTTCAGGAAAAGTGCCCGCAGTTCATCAGACGCCTTCGAGTTCAAAACCAGTGAAGAGGCAGGAAAAGCACAGCGACAGCGGTATGCGACCCTCCCTGCCGTTGTTTCCTTGTGTGGTAATGTACGGTCTACGTTGTCGTTGCAGAGGACGGCAGCAGCGACGGCAGCGGCTCGGGGACGGACTCTGACCTGGAGCTGGGGCAGAAGTGCTTCGAGCGCGAGGTCGAGCTGCTCATGGCACAGGAATTCGTCGGCGGCACCTCCATGTACGACCGCGTCAAGCGGAGGTGCGTCACACGACTTCGTGCGTGCGTGCGTGCGTGCTGGACGCTCGCCGTCGTCGTCTAGGTCGAGCGCGCAGAAGCAGGAGCAGCAGACGAAGGCGGAGAGTCTGCGCGAGCTGAAGGCGCGTCGCGAGCGCGCGCAAAAAGAGAAGCTGAAGCGAGTCAAGATCGCGCTCAGCTCCGACGAGGACGGCGACGCCGAGGCCGCCGACGACAGCGAAGCGGCCCTCACCGCTGACGACAAGTCCGACGGACGCTCCGTCACCGCCGACGAGGGGCGGCCAGCGGAGCCGGGCCATTTGTCCGCTGACGACAACAAGGAGGCGACGGCGGCCTTGCTGGCCGCCGCCGCTGCCGCCGGCGAGAAGAGGGAGAGGCGCAAGGCGAAGAAGCGCAAGGCGGAGGAGAAGGCGCGCCGGAAGCAGAGCGCGCTCGACGCGCAGCTCGACGACGACATTTACGGCTACGACTCCTCCAACGATGCGACGTCAGCCGCGTCGCCGGCGCGCGTCGTGGCCGTCGCGGAGAAGAAGTCGAAAAAGGCGGAGGCGTCGTCGGCATCGGCGGAGAAGGAGAACGTGGACGAGGAGCAGAAGAGGCGCGAGAGGGACAAGGACAGGAGGAAGAGGAAGCGCGCCCTCGACGCCGCCGCCGAGGGGGTCGAGTCGGCGAAGAAGCGGCTCGTCGTCCCCGCCGAGTCGGCCGAAGCGGAGCCGCAGACGAAGAAGCCGAAGCCCACGTCGCTGGACGAGCTCAAGCGGCGTCGGCACAGCGAGGAGAAGGCGGAGCGCCGTCGGCTGAAGGAAGAACGACGACGCGACAAGCAGCTGCGCAAGGAGAAGCGCCGCGTCCGAGAGCTCGAGAAGGAGAAATTGAAAGCGAAAAACGAGGACGAGCCGAAACTGAACGTGGAACCAGCGGAGACGCCCCAACACAAGCCGGTCCAGACGAAGGCGGCTATGAAAGCAGTCGAACCGACCAAGACGCTCGACACCAACGAGCTCGTCTCCAAGGACATTATGGAGGTGCGTGCGTGCGTGCGTGCGTGCGTGCGTGCGTGCGTGCGTGCGTGCGTGTGTGTGTGCGTGCGTATCCTTAGCTGAGCTTGCGTGTTCAGGCTCTGGGTCGCTCTCCGAAGGAGGAGCCGGCGAGTGCGACGGACGGCGTCGGCAGCGGCTGTGCCGCGGACGCGCTGCCGCAGACGATGACGACGGCCGAGGACGTGGCTGCCGAGGTGGAGATCGCGGCGGGCGAGTCGGTGCTCGTCGACGACGGCACCAACGGCCTCGTCGTCGCCGAGTGCCTCTACGCCGGCGATCCCGCCGGCATGCCTGCCGACCTGTCGACCGACGCCCACGAACTGCCCAAGCCGGACGTCGTCAAAGAGGAGCCCTTGCCTACCTGCAAACAAGAGCCGGAGCCGACCCTTGCCGAACAACAGCAATTTGGAATCAAATCCGAGGAGCCATCCGCGATTCGCGAACGGACGCCCGAGTCGGCGACCACCTCAGACGGCAGGCTTGCGCCGAACCGGGAAGACGCGTTGGCTGTGAAGGAGGAGTTGCCGAGCACCGAGGAGGCGGTGGTGTCCGCAGTCGACCAGTCCGAGTCGACTGCCGCGGAAGTGGCAAAGGAGAAGAAGCTGGTCGAGCAAGAAGAGAGGCCGAAGGCGGCTGCCGCGACGAGCGAGGAGCGCGCCAGCTCGTCGACGCCGGCTGCGGAGAAGGCGACGAGCGCCTCGCCGCACGACGCGCTCATTGAGCAACGCTCGGACGTCTCCAGTCACGTGGACGAGGTGCCCGTATTGCCCCTGCCTCCCCCTCTCTCTCTCTCTTGTAGCAGTGTGGATAGTTGCGGGTCGTGTCCAGGTGATCGACGACATCGTGCGCGGCTACGTGGAGGTGGACGCGGAGCAGCTGATCAGGATGCACGAGAACTCGAAGAAGAACAAGGAGCTGCAGGCCGCGCAGCTCATGGCGCACGAACCTCGACAGTCCATCGAGGACGCCGTCAGTGCCGTCGTCGCCGGCGCCAATCCCCTGGCCGGTCATCACGAGCCGTCTCGGCCTGTCGCCGCCGTACTTCCCTCGCAGGCATCGGCAGCGCCGGCCAAACTGCAGGCGCCCTCCAACACGGACCCCATCGTGAACCTGGCGCGCCAACAGACCATGCCAGGAATTCAAGGTGGGCGCACGACGCGCACCAATTCTCGCCGAGCCGAGCAGACTCGAGCGCTTGGCGTGGTTCAGGCATGGTGCCCACCTCCGCGCCTATGGGCGTTCCGTTGCCGTCGTCGTACCCGACGATGCCCTACCAGCAACAGCAGCAGCAGCAGCAGCAGCAGGCGCCTCCGCAAATGGCTCACCTTCAGCAGCCAGGCGTGGCCGTCAGTGGCGCTTCGGCGCCCAATCCTGCGACGGCCGCGACGGTGGCTGGTCGGGGCGAGATGAGCGCCATCGTCGACTACCTGGCGCAGCTGCAGCAGGGCTTCGGCGTCGTCACGTCGAGCGCGGCCGCCGCCGCGGCGCTGGCGCAGTCGAAGGCGACCACGACCGTGCTGCCGGCCACGACGACGCTGCCGTCGGTGCCGCAGCAGAGCGGCATGTGGGGCGGCCTCGCGAGTCCCGGCGCAGCCGCCGCTCTCCTCGGCATGGACGCGCAGGCGCGCGCCTTTCTCGAACTGCAACAACAGCAGCAGGTACACGCGCTCGTGCTTGTTGTATGCGCACTGGGCTCTGTTCAACGCTTCCGCTCGCGTGCAGGCGCTGTACGCCGCCGCCTCGCGTCTGTCTCCGCAGCTGAACGCGCAGTTGCGCGCGTCGCGTCAGGCGCCGGGCCATGGCGCCGACGCCAGCGACGTCCAGCAGCAGCAAGTGCAGCCGCAACAGCAGCAGCTGGCGGCGCAAGCCTTCTTCGACCAGCAAGCGCAGAGTCAGCAGGCGTTGCAGCAGCAGCAGCAACAACAGCAGCAGCAACAGCAAAGTCGACAGCAGTTCGGCGCCGGTTCGACGAGCATGCTCGAGGTTCGGCTCCTGCACTTGTCTGCATCTCGACAACTCGTACGGGCATAACCGTCCCTTCTAGAAGTACCCTGTGCGCTGGCAAGGCAACCTAGCGCTCAAGAACACCGAGTCGCTCGTGCAGATGCACTACATCACGGGCAACCAGGACATGATATTGCGGTGCGTTCCTCGTCTTGCGCCGTGTCAGCCTGCAGCGATTGCGTGGCCTTTTGTTCAGCTCATTGAACGAAGTGTCGAAGAAGGACGTGTCGATCGACGGCTCGCAGACGTTGCGCATCATGCAGCGCATGAGGCTGGAACCCTCCCAGTTGGATGGCGTCCAAAGACGGATGGCGGTGAGTCTACACTCGGTCGAATTCTGTGGAGTCCCCTTCGACTATGAGCGCCCATCGCGGTTGTTGTCGCAGATGTCGGAGGAGCACTGCGTGCTGCTGGCGCTGCCGTGCGGCCACACGCCCAACGACATCATGAGCAACAAGCGCAAGCTCTCCGAGGGATTCATCGACTACCTCACGGCCAAACAGGCCGCCGGCATCGTCAACGTCCATCTGCCCGCCGCCGCAGCTCAGCGTGCAGACGACGCAGACGGACTCGGCCAGGCAAGCGGCGCTCCCTCGCTCCCTCGCTCTCTCGTTCGACCGGCGGCGTGCATCGGACTTGTTTGCAGACGGCGGCGCCAGCGGGCGGCGGTGGTGGGCAGCCGACGTACGTGGTGCACATCTTCCCGCCGTGCGATTTCTCGCAGCAGCATCTGCTGCGCCTCGCCTCTGACTTCCTCCACTCGATCCAGATCCGCGAGATGAGCTATCTCTTCGTCGTCGTCACCACCGTCCAGTAGCCGCCCCCTGTCGACGACGCCCTCTTCCTGCGCCCCACCGCGCCCTCGATCTCAGTCGCCAAACCGTGCGTCCCCGCGTCCTGGCGGCCGATGCACTGCACGCACAGCCGCCTATTCCCCACTCTCTCTCCCCTCTCTCTCAGTGGTCGGTTTGTCCAGTCGTTGTCTTCTTTACAAGCTGGCGCGCGTCCCTCATGCTGAGGAAAATCGTCGGGTCGAGGCTGCTTTTGGCCGATCCGATTCGCCACCGCTGACTAGTGGGCACACGCCCCGCTCGCCGCCTAGCTGTAGTGCACGTTTATAAACGTGGGCGCAACCACGCACAGTGAGTGGGTGACGCGAAGAAACTGCTTGCGCTAGACTAGAGCAGACGCGCAGGAGCGCCGTTGTACACACACCCACCAGCCAGCGCAGTAGGCGTTTCTGTCGGCCTACGGCTGCTGAACGCGCGCGCGCTACCGTAATTTATTGGTGGCTTTCTGACTCGCCTCCTCCTCAGTACTTACACGCGCACGCGTCGACCGTCCCCCACTGGCACGTACAACACCCGTACTCTGGTTGCCGCGTTACCGTAACCTTGTGAATCGCATGCGTTGCATACAGTGTACAGACGTTAGAAGGTTCCGTTCAAATGTTGGTTGTTTCGTGCGTGCGTACGGTGGGTGCGACCGTGCGATTTCTCCGCTTTTCGCTGTCGGGCCGGCCCGAGGGCGTCCCTCCCTCTGGCGCCGTGTCACCTCGCGTCCGTCCGTTCGTCGAATTTGTTTTCGGTGTTTTGTCACTCTTAGACGAATATATTTCTATGGTTCATGATGTCGATTGGAATAAAACCCAGGTTTGCCAACAAATGCGTTGAACATGCGAGATACGCTGTCCGAATCAATGTTGTAACGTACCAGCCAACTTCACTGAACGCGGTTCCAGTGAGTCGGACTGAAGGAGTACTCTGAAACGTTCGGTTATTTGCTTTCTCCTGCAGTGCAGCTCATTCTCCTGCAGCGCAAGCTTGTTTAATTTGATCTTTGTGTTGTCTTCGCCCAAGCTTTCGCTGCTCGACTGAAATATGGATGTCATTTACTCTCTCCAAGTCCTGTCTCGTGCAGCGTTGTTCACTCCTGTGTCGCGTCATCGGACTTTGAATCACTGTAGCAGCCAGCCAACACTACGGATAGGAGCGCAGGAGACTTTGGAGACTTATCGATCGCGCGCAGAATGCGCTGCTCAGTCGACTCAGTTCTGACAGGCTTTGGCATACTAGAAATTAACTGCAGCCCCTTTTTGTTTCCCACTCTAGAAGGACGGGACGGGAAGAGAGACCCCCCGCCGCACCGGCGCCGCGGGGAGTTCCCGCCCTCCCTTCCTATCGCTGCGCGCGGCCTCCCTCTCCTGCAGGACTCTAGTGTACAGCAATGCTGGAGCCAACCAATGGAACGATTGCAACCAACGTGTCTGACTCACTGAGCACAAAACATTGCATTGCATTCCGTGGCGTAGCCAGGATTATATCTGGCGCTGTTCCACTTAAAGCGTTCAACAGAAAACGGGTTTGCCTTGCTTAGGCATCGGTCTTGCTTAGGCTTAGGCTGAGGCATTGCTTAGGCATAGGCCTTGCTTAGGCACTAGCGGATCCAAAGCCGGGGGGGGCGGGGGCATGCCCCCACCTGTCGTTGTCGGCAAAGGGGGGCAAGGGGGGCCGGCGCCGGGGCCAGAAGGCGAATCGAACTAATTTTAAAGCGTTTCCTTTAGAATAACGCATCCATAAGTGCGAAATTTTTGCCTGCGGCGCTGTAGGGTAGGAATGAACGCTTGTGTTTGGACTAAGCACCCATCTTTTATGGCAGGCGGCCATCCAAAGTAGGCCATTTATGGAGGGTCTTCCTTGTCCAAGGCACGTAAGGGGGCGTACGGGATGCAAGCTGACAAAATCAGACAGGTTCGCCCAATTTTGAATGAAACAAATGATCAGAAGAACATTGAAAATCCAAATTTTTTGCCTGAGGCGCATGCTTTTGGACGACGATTAATACAAAATTCCTTGAAATTTGGGGACGGCGCAGCAGCTAATATTGAAAATTTTCGCCTGTGGCGCCAAAAAGGCACAAACTTTCTCATTAACACCGCAGAAATTGAACAATTTTGGCTCGAAGCGCAACTGCTTGTTTCAAATGCTGCGAAGTTCGAAAAGCACATCTGCTGCGCCACACGTGCGAAATGTGGGCTCTCCAATAGAACTTTTGCCTGAAACATTTCGTGATCTTGCCCCCTCCTGTCAGAAAATCCTGGATCCGCCAGTGTGCTTAGGTATAGTTAGAGACTGCATAACCTCGCTTAGTCTTTCTTGTCTGCTAGGCTCACCCTTCTCGCTGAGGCTTACCAAAGAGGCTGAGGCTGAGGCTGAGGGCTGAGGCTCAGTGGTGCATCAGGCTAAGCTTAATCAAAGTCTGTGCAAAGCCTACTGACGGTACATATTCCCTGGTATTCGTTGTTACAGCTGTCCGACTATGCCCACCAGCTCAATAGCATGGGCTATGGTGTATGAACAGTGCACGTTTGTGCGTTCGATTCATGCTTGTGCTGGAAAGTGGGTTGCAAGTCGCAACGCAAAGCACGTGGTCCGTTTGGTACACTGGGCTGCGCTGGGGCAGCGTCGTCAGCGCGTGCGTCGCGCACGCAGAAGGGGAGGGAGGTCGCGCGCCGCGATAGGGGAACGGAGGGCGGGAACCGGGCGGCGCCGGTGCGGCGGGGGGTCTCTCTTCCCGTCCCGTCCTTCTAGAGTGGGAAACAAAAAGGGGCTGCAGTTAATTTCTAGTCTTTGGCATCGGATGAGGACGGTAGCCAACTGAGCCAGTCTCCTCGAACATACGTGGGCTCAGGGGTGGTTTAGGGGGGGTTCACCCCCCCCGGCCCAGGCCGTCCCGCTTTTTTGGGGGAGCACCCCCCCCCCCCCCCTGGCCATCGCCATCCCGGATAAGTTGCGGGAAACCCTCTCTCATTATTGAAAAATTGGGTGAATATGCGTGTTTTTGTCCTTTTTCATTGTAGTGTGACCCAAAAACGCTTAAGAAGTGCTATTTATGCGTTGTTTTGGCACATTTTGGACCAAAAAGCACCGATTTACGCGCTATTTAGGAGCGAAATATTCCACTTCGACACCCCATCCTCCAAAATTTCCGATCCCGGTAATTTTACCCGGGATGGATCTTGACCCCCCCCCCCCCCTCGAAACCCCCAGCCACCCCCCCCCCCCCCCTGGCTTTTGGACCAATCTACACGTATGTCCTCGAAGCGCTTCACGGTCGCTAAGACGGTCTGCTTCGACGGCGCTTTGGTCGTTGGGAATTCCATTTTAAATCGGCGAATAACTTCAGCTTGATTTTCTGCTTTGTAAAATTGTTTTACAACATAAACGCGCTGTTCCAACGATAATTTCGGGAAAACCGAACTGGAAGGGGGAAGGGGGCGAGTCTGGAAGGGGGGTGTAACTTTTGTAATTATTTCGGTGTGTTATATTTTATGCTTTCACCTTGTCGCACTTTTAAAGTTATTATTCTAGAGTTGTAATTTCTAATTGAGGCGCAAACTTAAAAGAATGGCGGAAAACAATTCTGGCGCCCTCGACGAGTTTGTGGAGTCGTCAGATGAAGCGGCCGACCTGTTGGTGCACAAGACGCGACAGGACGTGATCGATGTCGTGCAGAGAGACGTGCCCCACCTAATGCCTGAGGGCATGAAACAAGCCAGCTTCGTCGTCGACTGCACGGCGATCAAAACCACCAAGGATCTTTTTGTGGACTCATACGGAAAGTGGGGCAGAGGATGCCGATCCTGCCGTCACTTCACATCTGGTAATTAATTGCTGCCACTGTGGCAGCAAAAAATGGAAAGTGTCTTTTTTCAAAAAAAAAAATGAAAAGATACCTTCATTTTGTATTCATGTTTGTATTTTGATGATAGCGAAAAGTAGTGGCAGACATGTGACATGATTTGCGGAATTTGATATGAATATAAAAAAACTCAAAACAGGGATATTCGTATAAGGCATAAAAATGTATTAATTCCTCATATAGTTCTAGTAATTATATTATTTATGTAATACCATTTTTCGCAATCTCTTTCAAAATGAGTTCACTTCAGACTTGGTCGGGTTCGATACAAGGTATGGAGAACGCGAGTGGCATTACAAGCTGATCACGTACAAGTACAGACATCCGGACGGCAAAGACAACAACGAATTCCACAAGAGAATTTTTGTGCTTGAGAAAAGAAGTGACGATGGGGACGGTGCCCACAACTGCTGGCTCTATTTCTTACCGGTTATTCTTAGCATGCATGCACGTGGAATTCTGTTTAAGATGGGGGGGGGGGCAGCGGGGTGGCAAAGGTGTGGTCTCGGGAGTTGGGGCCTGGGGGGGGGGGCGTGCTGCACCTGCTCGCGCAAAATGAATGTCCGAGGCTGTGAGCTTCAAATAAGTGTACGAACGACTGTCTTGCGCTGCAGCTACGCGGGGTCGACGCCTCTGAGCGCTCTACAGCTCAGCGCGCACGGCTCCAGTCGGAAGAGGGACAAGCCCTTCTTCCACACGAGACCGAGCGTGCTGGAGGACATCAAGAAGCGCTGCCAGCAGATGCCCCCAACGTTCAACGTCCACGCGGCCACGGTCGCTGCTGGCGGCATTCTCAACGCGCCCAGCCCAATATTCTTGCCAAGAAATCGCAGTCAGGTATGCCGATGCGGAGGAAACCACCCCCCGTTCCTGTTCTGGGGATTTCTTTATCAAACAAATGGAGCCCTCAACTTACGGAATTTAGAATTCATCCTACTTTCAGGCGCAGAGCGCCTCAAGAAGGATGCATGATGCCAACCGAACAGACCCAGCTGGCCGTAGATCGGCGTTGGACTTCAACAAGCTGCTCGAGGCGATCTCCATTGGCGACTTCGTGCGGCACGCACAACCCGACAAGAATCAGAAAGGCGAATGCTGTCTGCTCGTCTTCCTCGGTTATCTTATCCTCCTTGTCAAATCCAGTTGATACTTATGGTAGTTACACATATTTTGGTGTGCTTTTCAGCCGACGAGAACATGCTGAGCAGCTTCAAGCGCATCTGCGTGTTTGGCGGCAACAGCATGAATCGGGTGAACGCCAAGAATGACAAGAGGCCGCTGTACATCGACCTGACCTACAAGGTTGTCGGGCCAGACCTCGGCCTCATTGGCTGCTGGACCCGGCACCCAATGGTTATCAACAGCACGACGAGTATGGACTTTGTGGACATGCAAATGTGTTGCGACTGCGAGTAGGTTCAGCTGAGCTCAATTCAGAGAGAGAAGCGGCTCTTCCGGTGGCGTTCGTGCTGTCGTCGACGCAGGACGCGACCGCCTACACGTACCTCGCCGAGCGGCTCAAGAAGGAGAGCGGACTGGCGGACGAGGACTACGTGTGGGCGTTCGTCTCCGACTCTGACAAAGCCATGCTCAACGGCCTCAGAGGCAGCTCGCTCTTCGACGCCGCCAGAACGCAGCACCTGCCATGCGTTCTTCACATGAAGGAGAACTGCAAGCAGAAGGCGCTCGAGCTGGGGTTCACGGAGGACGACTGCAAGGTTCATGGCGTTTGCTCCTTGACCAACTTGACGTTTGTGCGCGTTCAGACGACCATGGAGGAAATTTTTGGAACGGAGTTTGAGAAGGATGGCGGCAGGCATCGGAAGGCTGGGATGGTGGACCTCGACGACCGGCAGACTTTCCTCTGCGCGCTGGAGGTCAGGGCCGAATTCTTGTGTCTCTGTCTTGCTTCCCTCCCCTCTGGGCGCCACACCCCTGTCCCTCCGCACCCCACCGACTTACAGGTGCTGTCTGGGCAATGGGACGAACGGCAGGCGAGAGGATCGAAGGCTGCCAGTAGCGCGCTTTTCAGCGACTACTTCGCCACCCACAAGGCTGACGTCATCATCGAGTGCTACCTCGGTTGGGCCTATGAAACTCGATTGCATGCGTTTATGTGACGCCATTTTGAACAGCCGGTGTACGGTCGCTGTACGGCTTTGGCGATTCTCTGCCTTCAAAGGTGACAAACAATTTGTCGGAGGCCATGAACTGGCAGCTAAAGCGCGACACTGGCGGGGCGTCGCAGTCGGTGCCGACTCTGCTGCAGACGCTGCGCCGCTTCTGCTGCAGAAAGTTTTCCGAACTGCAGAGCTCCGTCTTCGACATGGGCGACTTCGAACTCAAAGCGGCTTTCGCCCACTTGATGGTGCGAAGGTGCATATGAGGGAAAGGGGGTGGGGGGGAGACTAACCTCCAGCTACATATCCCTGATAACAAGCTGTTTTTGTAGGTGCCACTTGCCACTTGGAGCCGTATGGAGGCGGAGGAGCGTCGCTCTCGGTTGTCCTGCATCTTCCAGCCTGTGGATCTACAGGTGCCCTCAGCGCTGTCGCTGTCGGCGAGAAAAATGAGGGAAATGTTGCCTCCCGGTCAGTTAATTCATGGTGTGCGTGCCTGCGGGTGGGCGGGCGTGCACGCGTGTGTGTTGATGTCGCAAACGATGTCTGGTTACACATACTTGTTTTAAGGCATGGTGACGCAGCAAGTGTTGGCAGAGGTGATCGATGCGGCGTCGCAGTTTGTGCAGGACAGCCTGTCCGACTGCACGCGCATCTGCCAGCACCCTGACGTGCCTTCGCTGTGGCATGTGCTGGATGGCGAGAATCGGGTCAAAGTGCGCGTCGAGGAGGAGGAGGCGTTTGGCCTCAAGTGCGCCCCCTGCTGGCACTTGCCCAGCCACAAGTATCTGTGTGCCCACGCCGTGGCTGTCGCCGAGGCGAACGGCCGCCTCGACACCTACTTGATGTCGGCTATTGAGCGCTGGGACGTGGACGGCGGTCGCCACCACTTCCGCGCCGCCACGCAGCAAGGAGCCGGCGAGAAGGGCAGCTGCAAGCGTCGGCACGGCGGAAAGAACAACGCCACCACACTGCAGGTCACCCAGAGCACCATGGCGCCCGTGCTGGCCAATCTGGTGAGCTAGAGGGCTGAACCTGTGCAAGCTGCGTCACGCTGCTGATGTCCAGGAAGTTGGACCGCCGAAGCCGGGCTCGTTGACGGCGCCCACGCAGCAGCAGCTGCAGAAGCTCAAGATCGAGCAGCCGATGATCTTCTTCGAGCCGTACCACAACGAGGAGCGGTTCCGCCTCCTACTGCTGGACGAGTGGCGGCGCGAAGGTCACCAACACAAGCAGTGCGTCTCTTGCAAGGTGGGTTCCTAGAACTTCGCAGTGGGCGTGCACCGCAATCCGCGAAACACAGCTTCCTGCTCCGTTCAGCTGCAGCTGCCGAAGTCCACGCCAGCGCCCGAAGACCTTGTGCTGGTCCACCGCGAGCGGTACGAGTACCGGCAGCACAACGAGCAGCGCTACTCGATGGCCATGCGAGACATGGTCGTCCACTGCAGATATAGCTGCGTCGTGTCGCGCTACCCGTACTTTAACAACAAGTTGCTTGACGATTCCAACACTAAGGGCAAGTTGTTGCTGAGTCACCGCGAGAAAGTCGCCCGCGCTTTTGGTGTGTATTTGTAGTTGAACGCGTTGCGCCAGTTGTTGTGAAACGATAAGTATATGGGTTTGTGGCGCAAGTCACTGTCGCCCCATTCGGTCGGTGCTTTCATGCATCCGAAATGTGCATGCCGTCAATCGCGCACAGTGATGTAGACGGATGACTCGGTTTGCCTGCAGCGCACAGCGGACTAGAGAAAAGAGGTGGGACGCGATGTGCTGCGCTGCGTTCAGAATTGTTCCCCGCCAATCTTTAAAAGTTTGCGCTTCAAATTACAATTTACAACTCTAACGTAATAACTCTTGCAAGGCGACAAAGGAAAGGCATATATTATAACACACCGAAATAATTACAAAAAGTTACACCCCCCTCCCAGACTCGCCCCCTTCCCCCTTCCAGTTCGGTTTTCCCATAATTTCTGCCACGACATTGTCGCGAAAAAAATTTGTGCAATTTGAAAAACAGCACTACAGTTTCGGAAAAAACGCGTTTTACCGTAAACAAAATTGTTTTGCGCACAACTTTTGAGGAACGCAATGGATTCCACTGAAAATTGGAGAATATCTAAGTTTGACTGATTACTACAACCGTTTAAAATTTCATCAAAATCGCATCACCCATCCCTGAGATACACTTGAACAAAAAGGTGAAGTCGAGGCTGGGACACCCTGTATACATGTTGGCAGAGCCAAGCCACTGGACTGCACTTTTATGCAAAGTCAAGAGCAAATAATTTCTTCTCAACGAAAAAAGGGTCGGTGAATACATGGTGGGTATAGCTCGTCGACCGGATCGGGGTGATGGATGAACAGTGCGCGCGTGCGGACACAGGCGCTAAGAAACTCGAATATTAAGCAACATCGACAAAACTCGACGACGGAACTAGCGGCGTCGACGCCGCAGCTAAAGCGGTTTCGCGTGGCAACGGGTGCGCAGGTAGCCGACACTCGCGCCGAAAGAAACATCAATACTCATTCCTGTACTGTCCGTAAGTAAATGGACACAATCGTAATCGTAGCCGAAATTGGACTGCGTAATCGAAAACGGCGGGGAGAGTGGAGGGGATCGATCGAGTGGTCAGCTCGCTTCACAGAGAAAGAGACACAGCGAGAATACAGGCGGCGAGCGCGCTGCACTAGCCGGGGACGACTAAAAGCGAACGGTGCGACGTCGGCGATACGTGTGCCGACAGACTGAACGAATTGGAGACGACGATAGCAACGCAGATCTGTTCCTCCAGAAGTGAAAGAAGCGTGGCGCACCCAGACGCGCGCGTAGTGGTGGGTACAGCGGCGATAGACAATACAACTTGTGTTCAGTCGGACAGGCTCCTGATGGAGCGCTCCATCGTTTGGCGGTGGCCGATCCTCGTGACGCCGAGGCGAGTGAACAGCGCCCTGTCCGCAGCCAGCAGCGTGGGGCCCACGACCGCTGCGCGCTCGAAGGCCGGCCCGTACGCCTCTCGAAGCTCCAGGGACTCGAGCCAGCCGGCGACGTGCGCCTCCTGCCAGCCCGCCACCGGCACCGACTGCCAGTCCGACGCCGCCTCCAGCGGCGCCCGCAGCGCCGCCTTACGAGCCCCGCCTGCGAAGGGCCAGCAGTCGCTCAATGAACACACGGGCACGAACACACATAAACATACACAGCCCCTCTTAATATTATCCTGATCCAAGCAAAACAAATTGCAACAAGGGTTTCTTCGAGGGTTTACGGTAAGCGAGGCAACAGACTCACTCAGGTCGAGTCGGCTGACGGTGGGCGTGACGTCGTTCTCGTCGCTGTCGCCCGTGCCGCTGTCGGCAGCGGCGCCATAGTCGTAGTCGGGAGAGGGGATCGACACACCGAACTTTTGACTGCCCGCCGCGGCGGACGACGACGAGCTGGCCGTCTCCGAGCAGCCCGACAGAGTGGACAACGTCGAGGTGATGCTCACCTGCAAACAAAAAAGATTATTCACAAGGACAACTGAAAGGGTCGAGCAGACGCACCGAATCGTTTTCGCTGCGCCCACTCTGCATGGCCGTGGGCGAGTGGGGCGTCAGATGGTGGCGCTTGAGGCCGCTCGGCTTCTTGGGCGGCGGAGGCGGTGGGGGCGGCTTCGTCGCGGGCACCACTCCGAAGCCGTCCTCGATCTGCCGACTGATCAGCGAGACCCGATGCGCCGCGCCGTCGTTCTGCGCGCGGCCGTTCATGGAGGCGCTGAGCACTTCGGGCGGAGGTGGCGCCGGGAAGTCGGGTGAAGGGGGCGGCTGCGGAGCCTGGGCCGTGGCGGAGGAGTGGGAGGCTGCGGCGTGGGACGCGCCCTGGTGCTCGTCGGCCGCCGGCTCCAAGCTCGTGCGGGAGGAGGCGTAGCCGCTGTCCTTCTTCAGGCCGTTGCTCGCGCCCACGGGGGGCGAGTTCTGCGACTTGCCGTTCGAGACTGGCGCCGGCGCGCTCGCCTTGCCGAACTTCGTCGCGGTCGGCGGCGGGCCCACTCGTCCGCCGTAGGAGGCGACGACGTGCGACTGCTTGGCCACGTTCTCTCTCACCGACTCTCGGAGGGACAGGCCGCCAAAGGTGGCGGAATCGCCCCCAGCAGAGTCGGTCCCGCCGCCGTCCACGGAAGCGTCGCACTTCGCTTTCCGACGAGCGGCTAGAGCGTTTCGCAGGTCCGTGTCGAAGTCCATTGAGGGCTTCTTGGTGGGCGAGGACGACTTTGGCCCAGCCTCGACAGGCGTCTTTTCTGGCGACGAATCTTCACCGTTGACGGCCTGCCGCCTCTTGGACAGCGCTTCCTTGATGCCGCCCGCCTGACCGGTCAGCAGCGCCGGCGAACTCTTTTGAACGCGATTCAGAGTGACGTTGCGCAGCGCTTCCGCCGTCACTCCACGACAGTCTCCCTTCGGCAGCGGCTTCGACGTCTGTTGTTGCGTCCGCAGTAGTTCGAGAGGAGGCGGGGGCGGAGGGGAGGGGGTGGGGGAGGGGGCGGGGGCGGTGGGGCGGCTGCCGGAGGGGCGCCGGACGCCGACGCCTTGGGCGGTGGCGGAGGCGGCGTTTTGGGCCGCTGAATCGACCTCTGACTGACGTCGGAGCCGACGCTGGCGGTTGAGCCGCGTCGGTGCAGCTGCTGTCCCGGCGCGGCCACGCCGTTCTCCAGGTGGAACGTGACTCGCGGCGACTGGTGCGCCCCGTAGTCGGCGCGGCCTCTTCCTGGAGAGGGTTGCGCCACGACGGGACTGGTGGCGTAGTCGGCCGAGGGCGACGCGTCGACACCGGCAGTGTGCGCCCGACTGAGGCCGCTGCCGCCACCGACGCGCTGCTGCTTCTGGCGCTTCATGTCGGCGACGCTGTTGAACTTGCGCGGACTCCTCGACGTCGACGCGTAGATCTCCTGAACAAAAGTCTGGTGAAAATCAGTTGGGATATCGGCACGGCGCGAACGCACGCTCTCGGCCGAAGAGGGGCCGTAGTCTTGGCCGGGCGCCGAGTGCTGCCTGGCCATGAGGTTCTGCATCTCGGCCGCCGACAGTCGTCTCGCGTTCAGCGGCCGGTTGTGCACCGAGGCCAGCTTCTGGCCGGCCGTCTCGCCGTAGTCGGTAGTGTGAGACGACGACTCGGCAGCCGACGCCTTCCGTCGGCGCCTTATCGCGGCCGGGTCCTGGTAGGCGGCGACGCTCTGCTGATAGGCCGAGTACGAGTCGTAGCTGGCCGCCGGCGAGGGCGTCAGCTGCTCCATCGACTTGGACGGACTCATCGTGGCGCCCGTCGCCTCGAAGGGCTGCCTTCTCGCGGCGGCCGCGTCTGCAACGAGCGCCGGCCCTCGGTTGATCCACGCATGGGACGTGACAAGAAGCGTGGTGCAGCAGAGCGCGGCAGTCGCGTTGCGAGCACGAGTGAAGCTGCGCGACGGCGTCAAGACAGAGCGAGAGGCCGAGGAGAGAAGCGTCGTCGTACCGAGGGACTTGTCGCGCGCGTAGCAGGAGCGCAGGTAGTCCCTGCCCCGGGCCGAGGACAGCGACGTCGAGGGGTGACGCGAGGGCGGCGGCGGCGGCGGACCCATCGGCAGGTCGAGTCGGGGACGACCTGCAGCAGTGAGATCCACTAACGCTAACAAGCGACAGAGCCAGAGTAGTGTCATGTCATCGTCATCATTGCGAAAGTGGTGGGTGGTCACCGCAACGCCTACGACTACGACTACGATTGAAACCACAAAAAAGCCAGTGACGAAAATGGTTCCCTTGCACAGAATTGAAACGAGGAAGAAGAACTACAGTTAGAGAGTGAAGGAATCACACGATCTCTTAGGCAATAGACAGCATTCGATCAGAACGCCATATGCTCAGTAGTAGTCAACCATCCAACTATCCGACTATGACGATTAGACTAAATTTCGCTCGCGTCATTGGTGAGCGAGTTACTGTGCACGCACACACGACTAGTGGCGTCAAGCAGCGGGAGTCAGGACTCACTCTTGGCCGACTGGTGCGGGAGCGTGGCGAATTGGGCCGGCGGCTGTGGTGCGTGGTGCCGAGGCGGCGCCATGGCGACGGGTCGCTCGACGACGGTGACCACCTTGAGCGTGATCGTGTCGCCGGCAGCTTGGATCAGCGCCACGCACTGATCGTGGCGCGCCCGCCGCACGTCGATGCCGTTGATCTGGAAACGAGAGAACCACAACCAAAGCCACTGGAACCAATAGGACGAAGAAAATCGTGCGAACCTCCAGCAAGAAATCGCCGGGCATGAGGCCGGCGCGCTTCGCCATGCCGTTGACGTCGACACCTTCGAAGAACTGCAGGCCGGGCACTTGGGAGCTGGGCTTGAAGACTGCACCGGGTTCTAGTTCTAAGCGAGCGAAGCTTTCATCGGCGTGTCTCGAAAAGCGGACTCGTCGACCGCGACTAACTTTTCGCTCCCCGAAGGATGAAGCCAAATCCTCGATTGGGGCCTCTGGGCACGACGAGAATTCGAGCCACGTTCGGTCTGCAGAGAAGATGCAAAAGTTTTCCTGGCGAAGACCAAGAAAAAATAGGGGCGCACTCGACGGGAATGCTGGACGCCAGCGAGAGTTCGTCTGGGGCGACCTTGCGCATGGGCAGCGTTCCGTACTCGTCGCCAGTGTGAACAGCCAGCCTCGAGGGCGCCGCGTCCACCTCGGACGTTGTCTTGCGCAGGAGTCGACCTCTGCGCAAAACCAATCGCTTCACAATCCCAGCCCTTCTTCGGCAGCCGACAAGATGAAGCCCACCTGTCGGCACTGGCGGCGTTGGCCTGAGACGAGTTCCGTCTCTGCATTGTGGTGGCCGAGCGGACGTTGCTGGCGAAGGGCGAGGAGGGCGTGCCGGTGGCTGCGGCCGCTCCGATGGCCGAGTCGATGGAGGAGGCGGCCGAGTGCTGGGACGACTGACTGAAGCTCCGGTGGCGCGGCAGCGCCGCCGACAGCGAGCCGGGTTGCTGCTGCTGCCGACGCCTGCTGGCGACGGCCTGCGGGGGCGCTCGGTAGGGCACGGCTTCCTGTGGGTTGTGCGACTGGATGGCCTGCGCGACGGCCGTGTGTCCCAGGATGAGCGCGACGTGGTAGGGCGTCTGTCCCTGGCGGTTCTTGAGCGTCGGGTCGGCGCCGCGGAAGAGCAGCAGCTCGGCGCAGCGCCGCTGGTCGTTGACGGCGCAGACGTGGAGCGCCGTGTTGCCGTTGTTGTTGGCCGCGTCCACGTCGGCGCCGTAGTAGAGCAGGTGCTCGACGTGCTCGCGGAGGCCGTGCTTGCAGGCCTGGTGCAGCTCCTGGTTGCCGTGCATGTCCACCACGCCCACGGCCGCGAACTCTCGCAGCATCAGCTCGGCCCCGTCGGGCAGGCCGTCGGCGCGCAGCATCGCGTAGTAGAGCGGCGTGAGGCCGAGAGTGTCGCGCTCGTTGGGACTGGCCGAGAGGTCGAGCAGGGCGCGGAGGCAGTCGAGACGCGACAGGAAGGCGGCCTTGTGCAGCGCCGTCTGGCCCTCCCGGTTCCGGAAGTCCAAGTGCGCCCCGCCGTTCACGAGCGTCATCAGCAGCGAGCGACCCACGCCGTTGGCCGTCCGCTGGGGAGGCAGCGACGCCGCCACCGTCAGAGGCGTCTCTGAAGCGCGCCGCCGCCGTCATGGAAAATCAACATCTCAACTTCCCAATCGAGCGAACCGCCGTCGACGTCATGGGTGTTGGGGTCGAATCCGAGCGTCAGCATCTTGTTCACCTTCTCCACGTTCGGCTGCTTCACGTAGTCCATGAACTTCTTGACGTTGCTCTGGAAGTTACGCGCAACGCTTGCGTCGCCAGTGGATGTCCATCAACTCGTGAATCACTACAGCAACAGCACCTTGGAGTGGAGCTGCTTGAGCTGCTTCTCGTCCACCTTCAGCATTTTGTAGACGCGCTTCTTGTACTTGAGCTGGAAGGACACGAGAGCGCATGTTGGCAGTGATAGTCGGTGGACAAGGAAGGACGCCACCTCGAGATATGGCACGCAGTCGTGAAAGGGGTACTCGCGGATGAGGCGCTGCTCGAGCAGGAACTTGCCCGCTCGGCCGTTGCAGGGCGGCAGGAAGAGGCCATAGTTGAACGCCTCCTCCAGCGGCTGCAAGCGACACCGCGCCTTTAGCTTGGGTCTCTCTGGCGCTGCTGGCCAACCACACGCAAGACACAACCCAAAACTGCGTGGCCAAGCTCGCAGCGCAGGCACACACACACGCAAACGAGTTCAATCATCGCCTGAGCTCTATTGGGTGAATGTACGCATTGTCGTAGCTGTTGATGACTGTACAGCGCATTCCTCGCTCTCTATGCCAGCGCACAGGCGCTGTGAAGTGCGCGCACTTGCGTGTGTTGTCTGGATATCTGCGTCTGCGTCTGTGTACAACTGCAAACAGACGTGTGCATGCAAGCGTGTGAGTCGACTGATACGTCCAACTAAGGTTCGAATGCTCGCTCCACAAACGGCTACTGTAACGGGGTGGTGCGCTGTTGACAGGCTGTTAATCCTCTGGGCATACAGCGCTCGTATAAGCCGCTCGACAAAGCCGACTCGGACTAACTCAATAGGCGGAACAAGCAGAGCAAAAAGTCACAACATGTACCTGAGGTAATCCGGCCAAAACCTGCTTCTTGATCTCCCAAATGACTTCTAGTTGAGGCACTTGCAGGCACCGCTAAAAGAGACATCTCAATGTACAAGACAGATAGATGAAACAAATGATGCGTAGCACTGAGCAGTAGCACAGATCAAAGAGAGAGAGTGAGTGCCTAACAATGAGTTGAATGAACCAGACGGAGCCAATTTACAAGCTAAAAGTACAACGAGATCTACCGATACATACACAAATACATCGATACACCATCAGCCGTATCGACTTTCTCGAATTCGCATTCTCAAGTCGAGATGGCTAAACGGATTAGCTTAAGCGGCGAGCTAGGCGAGCGAGCGCGGAACGAGGCCAAGTTTACTCGTCGCCAAGCGGTGCTGGCCTGGCCGTTCCTCCGATCGGCGCTTTCGCTACCGACGACGCTCATTTGCGCTCTCCCAAACCGCTTCCGCCGCCGTCATCCCCCCCCCCCCCAGTAACCGAGCTGTCCCCTCCCTCTAGCCGCGTCCGTCTGTTCGTCGGATCGACCGGCTGCGCTGCCTGCGGTCGACCTTGGTGCAAGGTCGACCGAAGGTCGAACCCTGTCCCGACGCGCGGAAGACGCGACGACGAGCCTGCGCTGTGCGCAACCAGCCAACTCGTCCCAGGGGGCCGTAAACGCGCGTGACAGCGACATAGGAGCGCCAAATCGATCCATCAGAACGCGCGTCGAGCGCTGGCGCGACAAACTGCGCGCCCTAAACAACGCCTCCAAGCAGCGAGGTCGTCATGCGCCTTGACGACGACGACACAGCAGAACGGCGTGAAAGAACCCTCTCTGCCGAATACATTAACGTGATGTCGTCGACTGTCGACAAAGTCGAAGAATGCAAACAGGCGCAGGCGCAAGCGTCCACGCGACTGGTGAAGAGAATGCTAACAATGCACGGGCCAAAGCCGAGAATGGCGGACGCACCTGCACGTTGAAGTCGGGCACGAAGACCTGCAGAGCGATTGTGCCCTCCGGGCCCCCGGAGGCGACGGAACCTCCGTCCGAGCTGACGGACGGCATCATGGCCAACGTCGGTCGTCGACAGCCACAGACGACGGTCGGTCGAGGAGACAGTGAGACGTTGAGAAAATCGACCGAGACAGTCGAAGGACGACGCGTCGAATCAGAGAGCGTTCAGCGGCGTCGTCGCAACCGCACGCACGGCGGTGACAAATCCTCGCCGCAGGCCGAGCATCGGGCCGTCGCCGCAGGTAAGCCGTCGACCCCAGCGACGACAAGGCTGGGAAAAACGCTGGTCAAAGCCGACGTAGAGGGCGGCGGCGTGAGTCGTCGTCGGGGAGCAGGGAATCCTAGCCGGCGGCCGGCGGCGGCGGCGGCCCAGTCAGCAGTCGTCGACGGAACAGCCCTTCTCGCCGGTCGAATAATTCCTCGTCGCCGACGGCGGGCCGGCTGGCAGGCGGCCCATCCGCTGGCCGGTAGGAAAAACGCTCGAGTGGCGAACAACTCGCGCTAGAATCGCGCGCGGTTGACAGGTAGGCGGCAGGCGGGGCGAGCAGCGGTAGATGAATCAGCTCGGCGATTCCCTGTGGCTGAAAAGACGCGCGAAAGTGAAACACGCGCAGTCACTGTCCCGCGCAGCCCAACGCGACGGCGGGCACCCAAGCCGCAGCGCCGACGCCGATGCAGCGAAGCGGGCGAGCAAAAACGCGCACTACCTCTAATAACTATCGGATTTCAAATTCAACAAAGACACTGGCGGGCGCCGCGCGTGCCGCCCTCTCAACAACCTGGGCGGTGTCGCCGACGACAGGCGGGGCTGCTGCGGCCGAGTTGGAGAGCGGCAGGCAAGGCCCTCCCTGTCGTCGACGCGATGAGGACGGTGCGGAAAAGCGTCGGCGACAACAAACGCGTTTGCGCCGGGGACAACGGACATCGCCGGATCGATGGGCGTCACCCACGCCGTCGTTGTCCACAGGTAGTGGTGAGCAGCGGCCGCACCGTTGGCAGCTCCACGTATCTGTAGGTAGCTTGCCCGCATAATACAGGTGCTCGCCCGCCGGCCACGACGACGATAGGACAGCAGACCCTATCTATCGAAATACAAGTCGCCGACGCCGCCACCGTCAGCGGCCCACCAACGACCAGCCCATTCGGCGTCGGTCGACCGACCCAACCCCAGGGGCGACATCGCAAATAGCCGCGCCAACGCCGCAGCGCCGAGCTGTGCGGCCGTGGGACGATGAGTGCGTCGGCGGAGAAGGAAGGGAAGGGGGGGGGGGCGTCCCCTCAGCCAATCGGGTCCACCCGTGCACATCGGCGACGACTGCGACGACGCAGGCCGGCTGCAAAATCCCTCATCGACGGGGGGACGGACTGCTTGGCAGAGCGGCTACACACGACGACTGTCACCCCTGCTGTCGTCGACGCCGTCTGTGGTCGGCCGCGGCGACGAGCGACAGCGCGACGACGATGCGCATGCGTTGCGCCAGCCGCCGACAAGACGACGACGACGGCGACGAGGCGCGGCGACGAGAAAGTAAGCGAACGCGAGGAGGCGTCGGCCGTCGTCCGGCGCGAGTGCGTGCGCGCCCCCACCTAAGAGGGGTAGCAGCAAAGAAACGCGGCGCGCCGACGACGGCGACGCAAACAATGAAACGGCCATTCAATTCTTAATGCTCGGTCAATGAGCAGCGCCCAACGCGGCGCCGACGCGCGTTGACGACCACTGCCGTACAATTGTCGCCTAGCAGCAGAGGACGTCCACTAGAAAAAAGTGGACGTGAAAAGGCATGTTCCTCATCACGATACTCCCCCTCCATCACTCAGACATCGAGGTGTTCCTTTGACGTTAAGTTAATAGGAAGGACAAGAAACAAAAATTGCAAACGTTGCGATGCAATAACGATTGAAGTAGTAGTAGTAGTATGGTGAAATATTCAAAGGTCGCAGTAACCAAACCAAAGGGAGCGGTGAAGGACGGAATTAGTAGCTGAGGTGAGCAGTGTCGACAGAACCGATATGGATGCTTCTAAACTAAGAAGATAGCAATCGGTTGCTGTTAATGGAATGGAACGAAGTGTGGTCTGCAAGGTTTTTTTTTAATTGGGGCCGCTGACAGGTTTCCGCGAACCGCTTTTGAGACTGCGCTCGCGAGAGTCCAACAGGTCCTGACACGACACGGGTTGCCTTGGAAACATGGATGAAATCGGCGTCTGCGCGTGCGCTGCGTGAGGAGAGGCGGTGTCGTCGCCAGAAGCGCGCCGTTCGCCGCGCTCAGAAACGTGAGGCCGCCTAGCGAAGAGGCGCTGTCGAAGTCAGCTGGACAGCGCGGCAGCGTCGACTACACGACGTCGGCCGTGCAGGCAGGTCAATGCGGTGAAAAGCGACCAAAGAATTTTCAGCCGCTTTTCGATTGACCGGCCGTCGGCACGGCGCAAACTGGAATGGGCGCGCAGAGCGGCTCGGCGTCGCGCAAAGAAAGGCCGCCGACGTCGCGCGCTGCTGCTGCTGCTCGCGAGTTCGACTTCAAAGAGACGGACGGACGGACGGACGGACGGACAGAGACGACGGAGGGTCAGAGCTAACGGCGCAATTTGTCGGCAGGCGGCCACTCGAGTCGCCATTGAGGCGACGACGCCAGCCCGGCGGCGCCCCACTGTTGACACTGCGCACGGCGGGGCTGGAGCGGGCGCAGCCGCCGAGGGTGGGCACGCTCTTGACGACGCGCCGCGCCGTCGAGGCGACTCCGCGCTCCTTTTGAGGCGCCCCAAAGGATCGCTGAGCGCGAGGCGACGGTTTTTCAGTCAGCGCCTCCTCATACATCGTCGTCGTGACACGAGATGACTGCGCGCGCCACGCGAAATAACGAGGACAGATTTGGAACTGGGGGGGGGGGGAGGAGCTGTCTTAAGACGAGCGCTCTTTGGCGCTAAGAGAGAGAGAAAGAGGGAGGGAGACGGCTGCGCAGCGTGCCGCACGCAACTTCTGCAAGAGAGAAAGCAGAACCGGCCGAGAAGCGTCGACTACTGTACAAGTTCACTGGTATGCGGGTCCTCTCTTCAGGCGCGCTAAAAATGTCGACTACTGCGTAAGACAAAGGCGGTGGAGGCGTCGCCGCGATCGCATCTGTAGGAGCAGCCACCTCCGTTGTTCGAATCTTTTGGTCGTTCGAACAAGACTGCCCATCATCCGAATTCTGGTTGGCAGTGTGCAGCGATTGGCTTTTGTGGGGCGGAAGACGGATCGCGCTCGCTACTCGCTACTAAGTCGGGCTCTGTGTGTGGGGGAACAAAGCACACATTGTCAGGCGATTCCAGTTTTTGACGCGACTGCTCGACAGAATCTGTTGACCAATGGATTAAGGCGAGCGGCGGTCGTCTGGTCGAAGCGCGCCCGAGCCAGCAAGCGCCACTGTTCCGGATAGGAAATGTGCCAGACAGGAAATGTGGAAAGGGAGCTGTGCATTTCAGCCGAAAAGCATGCATCCCAAATGGGCCAGGCAAACGACATCTAGACGAGACAGACAGACCCCAGACAACCCGCAGAGACCGCGAAATTGGAATTTGAGAATTGAGATGCGCATACCTCAATCTTTAAACCAATCTTGAAGTTGGCCGAGCACGAAATAAGAGAGCCGAGCTGTCGAACGGTCAAATTGGAAGCAGGAAATAGTTAACAAAACCTTTTAAAACACAGCATTACGACAACACCCCGAATTGCTGTATTTCAATATTTTATGTAGGGCCCTCATGGATCCATTCACACACTACGTATAAAACGTTACAAAGACCAGACGTCGACAGGAAGTTGTGTCGCGGACGTGCACGTGCGTCGTCTTCAGTGCGCCGGTTGACAGTCAGAGTCAGAGCATACGTTGCACGCGACTGGCCACGCGTGGGCGGCTGGTGGACGGCCGGGCGGGCCGCGTTGCGACGGCGACTCACAAAGGCAAAGAAAAAACCCAAACAACACAAGCCGGCCTAGAAAGACGGCGGCCGAAGGAGGGCGGCGAGCGTGGGGGCGCGGCGGGCGTCGCCATCAAGCCGCATCTCCCACGTCGTCAGGACGCGACTGCGCGACGCGCGCGCCGCAAACTTAGACGTCGCCGCCACGACAACGGACGCTCCTCCTCGTCGCGACCAGCGAGACGCGGACTCCCAACTGAATTGGCCGTAACTGCGACGTCACAGTGACGTCTGTGGCGGTCCCGGATCAAATCGTGCTAGTTGTCAGGGACAAACTGTGCAATGTAACCAAGGTGCAACAACAAACTAAAGTCGAACCAACGTCGGCTTAAAGCTCAGAAGACCAAACGTGGTTGTACGAACGTAGCGCACTGGAGAGTCCAACCATATTGCTGCGCTGTAGCCAAGAAAGCAGCGGTCCAACTGCAAGCAACGATCATTATGAACGACGCTGCACTTGAAGTCACAGAAACCATTGCAAACGTAATAAACTATGAACTGTAGCACCCTTGTATCGTTATAGAGCGCGCCTCTCTCAAACCTGCGACCGATCTACATAGAACCTGCTCTAAACCTGGCTGACTTCCACGCCAAAAATCGCTTTTTGTGTGGCCCAGCCGAACCGTACACCAGCGAGCGGCGAGCTACTATGCGCAATGCGAAACAGTTGGTTGAGTCATTTAAAAAAAACCCACTTTTATGCAAGTCCAACGAGTCCACTTTTATGCAAGTCCGACAGGACAACGGACCGTTTACACCAGCCACTAACGACCACGCAAATGGGCGCGAGTTCTCATTAGGGAATAATGCTTGCGCGACGGCGAGAAACAACCCAACGGACCCGAAATCAGTTTCGTCCACGCAATCCTCGGCGAGTGAGGAAGCGTCAGCGCCAAAACGGCTGTCGGGAGCGGGTCGCTTCACGCCCACGTCAACAGGCTCGGGCGTCTCCACCTAACGGCGTCGTTCTCCTTACGTCCTCTCTCTCTCTCTCCACCGACGCGCGTGAGGAACGCACGTCGAAGAGATGGAGCAGCGCCTCGCGAGCGGCCTGCGCGCGCGCCAGCTTCTTGTTCCGCCCCCCCCCCCTCCCCCCCCCCCCCCCCCAGCAGGACCCCGAGCCTCCTCGCACAGCCTCCTTCGCCCTCTCCCCCCCCCCCCCCCACCTCCTCTAGAGCCGTTCCACCCCATGCCCCCACCCAGTCCCCCGCCTCCCCTCCCGCCCCTTCGAGCCCCCATTACCGCTTTTCTCTCCTAGCCGCCGTTCTGCATCCCCCCTGGCACCTCTTCCCCTCCCAGTGGGGTTCACTCCTCGCCCCCCCCCCCCCCGTGTTTTTTTTCCTCCTGTTTCCCCCGTCCCCCCCCCTCCACTCCCAAACTCGCAGCGGTAGCAGGGCGCCTTCTGTGCGCGTCGCCCCTCGCCTGCCTCCCCACCTTCCGTCGCTTAGCTCCATAGCCCTTTACATTCCCCGCCTCCGCTCTGTGCTTATAGATCGATATTGTTCGCCTCGCTTTGAGCCATGTCTCTCACAATATATTTCTCCCCCCTTCAACCAAAACGTTCAACTACGGGATCGGAAAAGAGCTCCCGCGACATCACAGCAAGACAAATCCCCACAAAGCTGCATTCCCCCCTCGCGACACGTCGCCTTCCCAACCACTACTCTCAGTCTCACTACTCCCGCGTTCTCCCCTCCTCCAGCGCCTCTTCCTCCTTCTCCCCCCCCCCCCTCCTCTCCCCCCTCCCCCCCCCAGCGACCCCCTAGCCCCCCATCCTTCTCCCTAGCTCCCCCCCCCTCCCAAAGTAGCAGTCGGAGGCCGCTCAGCTCCCCCTCGCCCCCCAGCCCACCCCCCCTTCTCTCCTCCATCGTCGAGGAGTAGAGTTCCGCCCAGTGTGGAGCTGCTTCGACCCCCCTTCCCTCCCCCCCGCCCCCCGCCTCGCGTTCGCCCCCCCCCGCCGTTTCCCTCGCACCGTCTTCCTCGTCGGCGTCATAGAACCTCCCCTCTCCCACAAACACCCCCCCCCCCTCCCACCCCCCCGAGCAGTCGATGGCGCGCTCGCTACTACCCCCTCTCCCTCCACTTTCGGCCCAGTCCATGCAGGGGCGCCGCGCCACGCCTCACCTCCCTACCGTCCCCCACCCTCTTGACCTCCCCCTCCACATCTCCCCCTCCCCTTGTACGGCAGGCCCCCTTAGAGGCTCCTGCGAGCGCGTGTCTTCCACCCCGTCCCTCCCCCCGCTCGTAGTCCCTCGCCCCTCTTCTCGCAACGGTCGTCCCGTGCCACTTCACCCTCCCCCCCCCGCCCCCCTTTCACAATGACTCCACTTCGTTCCAACTTCGCAGCGCTTGTTCCCCCTTTCGCCGCCTCACCGTTCCCTCCGGATGTTACATTCCAGATCGCGATGAGAAGCTGTACAGAGGTGTCTGACATCGAGCTGATCTCTTTTTCAAAGTCTCCTAGGCCAATTTGATCAATTCTCGTTTTCAGCCTCAATAACCTAAAAATGCTTCGTTATCTACACACAAGGCAAAAATTTTGATTTTTGCCACGCGCTTCAGTGACTCTAAAAATGGTCAGTGACAAAAATGGCGCCGAGCAAAATTCATTTTTCCGAACCGCCTAACTCCAAAATGGTCTGTAGGTGCGATCAGCGCCAGCGATTTTAATTTACATAAACTCCACCTCACAATTACCAAGGGCCCGCAGGAGAACAGCTTACCCACCCACCCCCAGTCCTATGGCTTACGGTTCCTCTCTCGGTCTCTCCGCTTTACTGTTCACAGCCCCTTTTTCGCCCTTTCTTTTCCCCCCTTTCCAGCAACACTCCGTATATAACCCCTGTAGTTGCGGGTCCGTTGGGTAATGGATTAAATATGACGGTAGGTAGCGGGTCCGTGTACATCCGCGTACTAACGCGCTGTTCTCGCGCTGTTGCTTTGACTTTACAATTCTTTTTCCTTCAGCCTCCCTGCAAACAGTTTGATTCTTCTCCTTATCAGGATGTACATACATGTCTCAGCAATCACCATCGCTCTTTCTAGATCTTCACTGTTGTCTTTATTAGAGCTCTCCCACTTCCCTAATTTGGCCGAGTTGCATTGTTGTCACCATGCCATGCATTTTATTTTACGTTTTTCTTTCTCAGCAACAATCAGACCAACTTTCCAGCCACTTTAGGATTCTTCAGTCGAAAAAGTTCATTTATCATATCTAGGTAAATTCAATCTGTAAATGTCATCTGGTGGCAGTACATTTCCATCTTCAGGAGTATTGAGAATTCTCGTTCTGGGACTCTAGGTAGAACAATAGGGGTGGCAGTGGATTCTGGACTAGACACTGACTGTTTGTGAACCCAGTGCCATACAAGCGCATGTCTGCCATAACACTGCAAGCAGCAGTTCTACAAGTACAAACACAACATCGTTTAATTCAGATTTCAACTAACTTGTCACAGTTGCCAAATATGCTGTGCCATTTCATTTGCTTCCACTTCACCAGCTGCATGATCTTGGAGGAACTGGTTACACATTTTACACACTCCTGCTCACCCACAGTGTTCAGCTCCACACAATTTTAACTGCAGGCTTGTCCATTTTTAAGCGTCTCTCTGCATTTGCAATGAGATCATAGCATTATGTTTTGTCCAGCTCTGCACTGATGTGATTGCAGTTTCCGTCCGATGATGTTGCCTGTGCGGTGAGGCTGAGGGTGTGTTCTTGGCCATTGCTGTTGGTTGCTGCTGTGCCAGCTTTTTCATGAGTATGATGTGTCGCTAGAAGTGTTTCTGTCAGTCAACATACATAGAACATGTGACACTGGTGTTGTATTACCTTTAACACTCTCTCTGCCGTACTCCACACGTGTCCCCTTTCCAACCAGAAACAACAACCTGCAGGCGAAAAACCACACCTCCTCTGTAAGAGGTATTCAGCAGGGTTGTCTGTGCCATTGCTTTCCATAAGCGCACCTTCCGCATAGACTGGTACAGTTTCCTCCCCCACACCACAGGCTTCACTGCCAGGGTGTGACCATTTCACTCAACAGTTTCTGATCAGGGTACACATCGATAAAGCACTGTTTCCATAAAAAAGAGATATTAGAGTGAGTAAATTTAAGGACCCGCTCAGGTACGCCCCCCTGGATAAGGATATAGGTATATCGTGGCGTGTGGAATAGGAAATTTTTCCAACACTTGAGGTCTAGAAAAAGAGAGAAGTAAGAAGATAATAGTATTCATAGTTAAACATATATCAGAGATAAAACGGAGATGTATACAATTTCCTACATAGGGAGCCATAGTCAAACTTGAAATTTGTAGAATATATCAAAAAAACAAAATCATAAACTAATCATAAACTAGAACTTATCAAATTGAAACGTGTATGTATAGAGAACGAAATGGGTATGGCCTACGGGAGTGTGTTCTTGGGGATTCACGGGCACAGCTCGGGCACCAGAAAGGACATGACTAACCAAGCAGTCATTAATAAACCGTTTACTAATATAACCCCCAAAACTACCATCAAGATCCCTAGAGGGTGGGTTAAAAATTGAACGCCTAGGGGTAGGGGGATTAGAATATGGTAAGCCACTGATAGAAACCAGCTACAGCTTGAAAACGCCCTTAGCAGAGCCCCGCACAAGTTAACAGTTGTATAAAACGAACAAAAGATAATTAGAACCTAACCAGGGGACAACTCGACTTCCTCCAAAAAAAATATGTTTAGTACATACCTACTTAGTATACAATATGCAAATTTATGTTTACTCCAGGAAGTGTAACTCAGTAACCTAAACAAAGCACAAAAGCTTATAAACGAGTGAAAACCGTCGCCTCCTCTCATGACAAAGGATGGGTGATGACAAGGGGGGAACACCCACAGAAGAAGAACAGAAGACACACTTAGGACGTAGGATGTTTTTGGGCTTAGACGTTTACTCTACATGTATCGCCTTCTTTCAACAACCCCCTCGAATTTCCACCCGTTATTCTACCTCTCTGACCCCTGAGGAAGACCCGTGAGGTAGGGGACCCCAAAAAGAAAGGGACCGGCGAGCGCCAAAGCCCCAAGCAACTTTTGACGAACTGTCTTGTCGATAAACGGCAATAGCCACTTAAGCATCCACACCGAATCGTTACGCTTAAAGAGACACGTTAAATGCAGCACAGTTGTATAATAAAGAATGAGGCAGGTAAAGTATGCAGGCAAGTCGACTTCGCTGCTAAGCAAAGCTAAGCCTAAGCTAAAGCCTAAGCAAAAACCTAAGCCTAGCCTAGCAGCTAGGTAAGCAAAACTAAGCCTACACTGCCCCTCAGCCGGGCTTGCACCCGATAGAACTACATCACTTATATTGAGGCTACTAAGCCTAATGATGTATGTATGTATTAATTTAGTCTATCCGACAAAACGAGTACCAATTAACACACACGAGACAATGAGAAACGTCCCAAAAATGCAATACTTAGGGGACATTGTATCTGCAAACAAACTTGCTAACGTATCAAACTTGTAGAGTCCCAGCATCCGAATATGCAAAAAAACTTAAGAAAAAAAAAATAAAGACGGCTGACAAATTAAGAGAACAGTTAAGGATAGCAAGATACACAGTTAAGGATAGTAAGTACTCTAACGGAAATAAGGATAGCTCCAACTCCTCGAGTACATAAGCGGAGCCTCGGAATCCTTAATTATCTGAGCTATCTCGAAGATCAACAAGACTTGGAGTATCCTTAACTAATCGGAGATTTAAGTGTTGCACCCGGTTAGGAAACAGTTAAGCTGTCTACATCAACCTTTCTCAGTTAGCCCGCCCCGCCCCCTCCCTGAGACGCGTTAGTTTAGACCCTCCTCTGACGCACAACCCGTTCAACTCACACCGGATCTAGAGGCGTGATTTACAGCAGCTTGCAAGCCTGCGAGCTAGAGAGCGTGTGTTTGCGTCTCTCCGAGCCCAGGATGAACGCGGCGCCCCCTCATATTTAGTCCCTAGGTGTATATGCAATTTGTGTACGCATGTACAAAAGCGATGGAAACCTAAACAGACCTTGAACTTTATTGTACAATTAAACTGACTTACGAGTGTAGTGTGTAGGTCCAGTCGTATCATCCTTGCCATTGCTCCCCATACGAATTTGTGTATTTTACCTATATACACGATACGCAATCCAAAGATCACTAAGACAAGTGCCATCTTTTTTATTACCATCTATAAGCGAATGATTCCGTTCTGTTGTACGCTCAGTGAGTTGTAACACACTCAACCTTACAGTGATTCATATTAATCGGGTCTAGCCAACATCAGTCGTTTCTATTTGGTAGATACTGATGAATGGGTCCCTCAAGTACGGTCCCGTTAAGCACTTCCGGACCGTTCTTAAAGCATTTTGGGATTAACAAGACCACGACAAATATATCAAAAACCCGCGCAGCATTCATTTTCTAATACTATGGGATTCCCAGTTCTCCTCCATTCTCTATCCATGCTCGAAGGTGTGTATGCTGATAGTTAATGTTGAGTAATGTAGTGGTCTTAATAGTAGGGACCCTTACTTCTCAGCAACACTGTCCACCTACCGACGGGCGACCTTCGCATTTCGAAACGCTTTTTCGATTCAAAGTGATATAAACAAAAACCACATAGACTAATATTTTGGTGTGACTAATATTTCGTTCTAACACGATACCGTTTCTTAGAAACTATCGTCCCTTTGAACAACACTCCGGGCGGTAACCCCTTCACGTTCGGCAATAAATATCATAAAGCGAAAGTGGCAAAAACAGCAAAAACTTACTAGCACACCATCAACCAGTCTAAGCAAACAATAATATGCGTCCGATCCACGTCCCGTTATGGAAACAACTAATCCTAAAAACTAAACAAAACAGCAAATCCCTCGTCAGGATAAAGCGATCGCTCGTTCGACCCGCCATCGCTAGAACCGTTTGATGTGAACAGCATATCCAACATGACCCACTAACAGATGCCCCACACTAGCGCGCTGGACAGGCGGACTGGATGCACGCTGAACAGCTGGGCGATACAGGCCTGACGGCACGCTACCTGGCGCGACGCAGGCTAAGCTACATCGACAGGTACTGGACGGGACGCTAACAGCTGGGGCGATTGACAGGCGGACTGGACGGCACTAACAGCTAGCCGATCGACAGGTGGACTGACGGCACGCTGAACACTACATCGACAGGTCTGGACGGGACCTAACACTACCAATCGACAGCGACTGACGGCAGGCTAACACTACATCGACAGGTACTGGACGGCACGCTAACAGCTAGCCATCACAGGCACTGGATGCACGCTAACAGCTATACAGACTGACGGCACGCTAACAGCTAGCCGATCACAGGCGGACTGGACGGCAGGCTAACAGCTAGCTCATCGACAGCGACTGCTGAATGCCACAGCTAGCTCGATCGACACGGACTGCTGACGGCACGCTAACAGCTAGCGCAATCGACAGGCGGACTGGACGCACGCTGAAGCTGGGGCATCACAGGCAGACTGGACGGCACGCTGAACAGCTAGCCATCACACACTGGAGGCACGCTAACAGCTGGGCGATCAACAGGCGGACTGACGGCACCCTAACAGCTACGATCGACAGGCGGACTGGCTGGAGGAACTAACAGCTAGCGCGATCGACAGGCGGACTGGATGGAGGCTGGCTAACAGCTAGCTCGATCGACAGGCGACTGCTGAGGCACGCTGAACAGCTAGCCGATCGACAGGCGG
The DNA here is from genome assembly GCA_030248085.1 of Paralinhomoeus sp. GSCO2_6. Lineage (NCBI taxonomy): Eukaryota > Metazoa > Nematoda > Chromadorea > Monhysterida > Linhomoeidae > Paralinhomoeus > Paralinhomoeus sp. GSCO2_6. Next base: position 123,192 of record JASAMY010002421.1, read on the forward strand.
ACTGGATGGCACGCTAACAGCTGAGCGATCGACAGGCGGACTGGACGGCACCTGAACATCTAGCCGATCGACAGGCGGACTGGACGGCAGGCTGAACAGGTATAGCTCGATCGACAGGCGGACTGGCGGGACGGCATGCTGACAGCTAGCTCGATCGACAGGCGGACTGCTGACGGCACGCTGAACAGCTAGCGCGATTGACAGGCGGACTGGACGGCACGCTGACAGCTGGGGCGATCGACAGGCAGACTGGACGGCACGCTAACAGCTAGCGCGATCGACAGGTGACTGGACGGACCTAACAGCTGGGCGATTGACAGGCGACTGGACGGCATGCTAACACTACCAATCGACAGGCGGACTGACACAGCTAACAGCTACCGATCGACAGGCGGACTGGATGGACACTAACAGCTAGGGCGATCGACAGGCGGACTGGACGGCATGCTGAACAGCTAGCGCGATCGACAGGCGGACTGGACGGCACGCGGGACAGCTGGGGCGATCGACAGGCGGACTGGACGGCATGCTGAACAGCTAGCGCGATCGACAGGCGGACTGGCTGGACGGCACGCTGAGCGGCTAGCGCGATCGACAGGTGGACTGGACAGTACACTGAACAGCTAGCCTGCGTCGACATGCAGACGAGTCACGGCTAGCCTGCATTGATACGCAGATGAGTCAACCTGCTGAACAGCTAGCCTGCGTTGACACACGGGCCCACTGAACAGCTAGCATGCTCGACAGGTGGGCTGGATGGGGCGGGGGGTGGCCGAAGGCCGCTACGGGCGTCTAGTATAATAGAACTCATGGTCAGGTGTGGGTTATAGTTGACCAATTGGTGACTCACTACCTGAGTGCATATTTGATCCTGCAGTGCATAAGGTAATACCAACTAAGTATTTGGGGCTCTCGAAACTAAAATTGCTGCAAAGCATGGGGAGCAGCCCTGGAGCAAGGAGGAGCATGGAGGAGGAGCCTCGGAGCGACAAGGAGCAGCCTTGGAGCAACAAGGAGCAGCCTTGGAGCAACAAGGAACAGTCATGTAGCAAAATTCTAAGCTTGAGATCAGTGACTGGCCAGCTGAGTGCATTCTTGATCCTGCAGTGCACAAGGCATATGCATCAATACAGTGCAAATACCACCAAAGAGCTACTGTAAATCCTCCACTAGTGCCCCCTCTGCAATAGTAGACCCCCCTCCAATAGTGTCCCCATGTAAAGAGAGGTTGAAAGTATAGTGCCCTGGGGTACTATTGAAAGATTTATGGTATTTGGGGCTACAACCATGCATTTGTAATAAACTTCATCTAAATAACGTTATTCCAGGTACATATAAATAGGATTCTTGCTACTAAAATTGTTGCGAAGCATGGATGAGGAGCCTCGGAGCAACAAGGAGCAGCCTTGGAGCAAGGAGGAGCAGCCTCGGGAGCAAGGAGGAGCAGCTTCAGAGCAACAAGGAGCAGTCGTGGAGCAAAATCCTAAGCTTGAGCTTAGAATTTTTTGTGAGAAATCCAGTGGCGCTATCCGTAGACATGGGACTCCCTCCTGCGGAGCTATGCTGCGGTGGATTTGCCGTCAAGAATATGGAACGACGCAATAAGAAAGGATTGGGTAGGGAATTCCCCCTACGTTTCGGAGACGACGTTTTTCAAGATGCTGTCTAGAACCACTGCGCTTGTGTGTGGATGACGTACTGGAGACGCCGTCTTAGCGCTGTACTTTAACAGCCCTGTGTTGTTGTGTGGTCAGCGTACTGTAGACGATGTACTAGTCTGCTTAGAGGTACATTGTACATTCTGTCGCGTGGCGCCAAGCATGGCTACATTTGCTCTTGCGCTCTCTGTATATGGTAATAGATGCAATAAATAAACAAAAGCGATGGTTACCTGAAACAGACAAGGAAGGATTTGAAATCTATTGTATATACAAATTAAACCTATACTTATGAGTGTAGTGTGTCGGTCTGGTCGTACCATCCTGTACCATCGCTCCCCATACGAATTTGTTTATTTTATATATTTATACACGTTTACTGGCAGGATTATGCAATCCAATCTAATCATGTGCAGATCATGTGCGATTGTTTTTAATGGAATCTTAAATTAAATAAACATAAATCTTAACTAAACTTAATCTAAATTACACCATTCCAGGTACATATTAATAGAATTCTTGCTACTAAAATTGTTGCGAAGCATATGGAGCAGCAGTAGTAGGGCACCCGGTGTTCGGCGCAACTTGCGCGCGCGCCCTACAGTATCCTAAGCCTAAGTCTTAGTGAAATCTCTAAGCCTAAGCCTAAGCCCTATTGAAATCTCTAAGCCTAAGCCTAAGCCCTAGGAAAGGCTAAGCCTAGCCGAAACCTCTAAGCCTAAGCCTAGCCAAAGCTTCTAAGCCTAGGCCAAGCGCCGTCTAATTAATTAATTAGTCATTAATTAATTAGTGGTTAATTAAGTAGTTAATAAATAATTCCCAATAGTTTCAGGTGTGCGCTGGTTTCGCGCGACCAAGGACATTGTCTGCGCCCGGGAATGCACACTCGTTGTGGAACCAGCGCCGCCGTGTGTGATTTCAGAGTATACAGTGTAGTTTTTCGGTTCACGCCACCGCCGCGTCGCTTTTCGTCCCCCTGGGACGAAAAAAGAGCGGTGAGAATCGACCGCTGGCACGCAGAATTTCCGGTGCACACGCACGGAAGTTCCATTGTCGCAGCGCGTCGTTGCCGCCGGTAGCTGTGCTGTCGCTAGCGGCGGGCGTGCGCGCCACGCTTCGCCGCGGCGTCAGCTGCGCTGCCTAAGCGAGCGCGAGATGTGCAATGAAATTCGACCTGGCTCGGGTAGTTACGTAACGTCTGGCTGGGCAAGTGCGCCGGAGAGGGAGGGCGGGCGGGCGGCGAATCAGAGAGCGGCGGGCGAAACAGGCGTGCTGACGTAGGCCGCTCAGCGCGCCAACTGTGAATTCGGTCGGCACGAAGGCGGCATCCAACAGCACAGAGAGGGGAAAGCAGTTGCCAAAATTCCCGCGCTCGTACCGTTACGAAACTACGATCAACTGTGAATGGTAGTGTTGCATGCAAATTTATTACGAAATTGATTATAATTCCTCTGCAAGAGCCTAAAATTGCGCCATCTGTGGAGAAAAAGGTAATGTTGCATGCAAATTTATTAAGAAATTGGTGATAATTCCTCTGCACGAGTCTAAAATTGCGCCATCTGTGGAGAAAAAGGTAGTGTTGCATGCAAATTTGTTAAGAAATTGTTGAAAATTTATCTGCACTAGTCTCAAAATGCACCATCTGTGGAGAAAAATGCAGTGTTGCACCCAAATTAATTAAGAATTTGATGATAATTCTTCAGCACAAGCCTCAAAATGCACCATCTGGGGAGAAAATTGCAGTGTTGTACCCAAATTAATTAAGAATTTGATGATAATTCTTCAGCACAAACCTCAAGATGCACCATCTGTGGAGAAGAATGCAGTGTTGCACCCAAATTAATTAAGAATTTGATGAAAAATGCTCTGCATGAGCCTCAAAACACACCAACCTCACAGAAAAATGCAGTGTTGCACCCAAATCGGTTAAGAATTTGATTATAATTGCTCTGCATCAGCTTCAAAATGAACCAACTGCAGAGAAAAATGCAGTGTTACACTTAAATTAATTAAGAATTTGATGATAAGTGAGGCTCAAAGCACACCAACTGCACAGAAAAATGCAGTGTTACACCCAAATCGTTTAAGAATTTGATCATAAGTGCCCTGAATCAGCATTCAAAATGCACCAACTGCACAGAAAAATGCAGCGTTGTGCCCAAATTAAGTGTGTGTGCGTGCGTGCGTGCGTGTTTGTATGTGTGTGTGCGTGAGTGCGTGCGTGCGTGCCTGTGTGCGTGCGTTACTGCGTGTGTGCGTGCGGCGTGTTATTACATTGTTACGATATCAGCAGTGAATACGGTAGAGCCGCACGCATATAAGGTAGACCACAACGAAAGGGAGTAACTCTTTGCAAAAATGAAACGTTCATGCAGTGAAAGCAATAAAGAGTGTCTACGACCGCCCTACCAGATAACTTTGTCACACTCCAACTACAGCAAGAAGTTCCAGACGCACGGTTAGTTTTCTTTAGAACTTTTACCAAAAAAAAAGATTGTCAATCGGTTTAGAGCACAATTTTACGCTAAAAGTCGGACCGTCCTTTGAGCCGCAGAAAGACCTACACCGAGCCATGACTGAAGTGTACGATGAGGCCTTCCGCGATGCTGATCCAGACGCGAGAGTCGGAATAACACTTAGCCACCCAGAGTTCGAGTCCAAAGCTGGAATCAGTTTCAAGAGGAGTGCAGACGCAAATCCAGCTGAAGCAACCAAACTACTCCAAGAAATTATGCAGAGCAACAAGTCAGCGGCCATTTCGGACATTGAAATTGAGGCAAAGCGAATTGACCCACCACCAAGGATTGCTGCATTGAAGAATGGACGCTCATAGCCAAGAAGATTGTTCTCTAGCGATCGAATTTACTGCTTTTTTTCGTCCCAAGGGGACGAAAAGCGACGCGCCGTGGAAAAGAACCAGAAAATCACGCTGTACTTTATTCGTTTCGGTAGCGCTGTGATGTAGTGTTATTGGTTGTCGAGCAATCCAACAGTTTTTTTGTTTTTCTAGAATTCGTGGCACCAACGACGAGCACGAGAAAAGCGGAACCAACCAAAGGGGGATGCAGTATGTAATCACACCAACGTATTTTCAACAAAGTAATTGTTTGACACGGAGAAAAGGCCAGCGCTGTAGAACATGCAGTTTATGGTAAGGTTTGCATCAAGGGCATCATGGTGCTGGGTGCTTATGGAGGCCATGCAGTAGGATTTCTTGGTCGGCACATCCGTTTCTCCTTTTCCTGACTGAGTGAGATCCATTCCAATAATAAAGTAGCCATCGCTCAGGTCTTCTCGCTCAAATCCAATGCCGCCCTTTCCAGCCAAAGATCTGTAGACGTTGTAGTACAATAGGCTGTAATCTCTGAGTCCTGCATCGATATCCATGACGTGGTCTTTACCGTCGACTCTAATAGTGACTTGGGTGCATCCTTTTGACTAAAAATGCATCTTTTCTCTAGCGAATCAAAAAAAAATTCAAAATGCACTTACTTGAAATTCGAATGGGTTGATTGTTTGGTTGTCAAGCTGGTCGGGCGTAAAGAAAATGATGACTTTCGATGGGTAGTTCTTCAGCATGATCTGGCCGGATGACGTAGTTGTAACTCCCATGGGTACGGTGTACTTGTACATCTGTTGATCTTGATACGGAATTTTGATTGCTTTTCTGAGTGGTCTTTGGACTGCCGTGTTGGTGACAGCATAGTTTATATACAGGTCGAAGCTGAGTAGGTTGACAGTTATAGGATTGGATTTTTCCTTTTTTCTTAACACCGTAAATGCCGATGATTCCAGTTCAAACTCCAGGCCGATTTCAAGGTCCGAAGGTATTAATGCAGCGTCGCTTGAAGAAAACTGTGGCAGAAACAGTGGACCACGCAGGTACCATGGAACGGAGAATTTCAGCAAATCTAAAATGGCAACTGTATGTATTGTGTCGAAATATTTTTACATAAACCTATCTACCATGTCGTCTCTTTTGAGTCCCCACTGACGGATCGCTCATTGGTGAAGTGTCCAGTCCATATCCAGTCATTCCAAAGTACGGTTTCAAGTCTTCTGGATCATTGGCCAATTTATTGATGTAATTGCAGAAATTGTAGGAGTTGATGGTGAAGCATGGCCTCCCAGCAGCGGTGAAGGTGATGGCTTGTATGCAGTTCAATAATGGTTCTTCAATTATCGTAAATTCGCTTTCATCGATTATTGCCGTGTGTTGGGAACACTTCTGATTGGTTCCACGTTAATGGTTCGATCGCCAGTCAACGCACACTTTTAGAAGTAAATTTCTTTTATTAAACCTCAAAAGATACAACTCGACACGACTCTTCGAGATAATAGAATAAAGGGTAGATCGGAATGTCATGTATCTAGGGGCGCTTCCGGTAAATTCCTTGTAATTCTTCTAACAGCTCGGCTCCACTCCAACACGCCCCGGATTTTGAGAAGAGATGCAGCAGTTGACTTGTGCGCTGAGAACTTCGGTAAGAGCTTTTTCTGCTCGCCACGCCATATCCTTGACTGATCCGCCTTGTTCTCGAATTCAAAAGCCCCTTGAAAGGTTCCTGAAACAACTCCGTTGCTGCTGTCGTTCGTCCGAGCCAGGTCGATACACGTTGTCGTCCGTTGTAGTTCCTGAAAGGCCCTTAAAGCGATGATGCCAGCGCCGGCAGTATGCGTCTTGTGGAGAGGATGTCTTGACCACTCTGCGCTGCGCGATCTTCGACTTGATAATTCTATCCACGGGTTGTCGCCTTTCGCCAGCCGCCGTCTTCATCTTTGACTTCTGTGACGCTCCCAACTTGACGTGTCGACTCGCGCCATTTTCTTGAAATCCCAGCGCGCTTTCATCGACTTCTCCGCGCCGTAGCCTCCACTGCTCGTCCTTGAATTCGTCCACGAATTTCTGAGGTTTCGAATCTGCAACAGCGACGCGTTCTCTCTCGTCCGGCAAGACTTCGGCGCGTTGTCCGTCGTTGACCTGAAAACTGAAGTTTGAAAAACCCTGGGCATCATACTCCTTGGGACACTCCTTGGGACTTCCCCACCCACTGCGCTGAAAAAACGTCTCATCTGTATAATCCAAAACATTCACGCTGTCTCCCTTCTCTACAACCTTGGTCCTTGGCTGTTCTTTCACTACCATTTTAGATGTCACTTGTAATAAAGTTTGCACTGGAATATTTAGTAATGGTACTTCTGATCCATCGGGATAAGTCAATTTAATTCCCACCATCTCCAATAAATCGGTGCCAACCAAAATGTCTGGCTGCAAATCTGGTAACACTATTGCCCACGTTTTGAAACGCCTTCCTTTTCTGTGCCCTTTCAAGAAAATTTCACCTGCACTAAAGTGTTTACCATCCACGCCGTTTATCTGTGACACTGCGTGAGGTCGATAGAATGCCTCCCAAACCTCTGGGTATTTTGATTTATAAAAATTCACCAAAGTATCTTTCATCTTGTCATTCACGCAAGTGCGCGAAGCACCCGTGTCAGCAATAGCATAAAGACCAGAATCTACATCTGATGATTGAATCACAGATGGTAAACCCTCAAACTGTATATCGTTAGGTACATAAATCCTTTTAGGTTGTTCCAATTCTGGTATAATCTTTTCCTCGATCTTACTCCTGACAGCCACCTGATATCTGTTGTCAACTTTTTGATTGGACCGATACTGTCGCCGGTTCTCCTGAATTTTTCTCGTCTCATTAGACGTAATGTCATTACTATTGAACCGCACCTCGTTACCTATGCCAACAAATGGTATTGAAACTGATTCATCGTGCCTTATGTCATTCACAGCTTGAACATTCGATTTACTGCAATTTTTGGCCATGTGCCCGACTACTCCACAATTGAAACAGGTCAATGCGTTGACTGCATTGTTCCTCACATTTGACGGCTCGTTTCGCCAATTGGTATTTTCTTGCTGAGGCATATTTGGGGGTCCATTCTGCCAACGATTGACATTTGGTGGGCCATTTCGCCAATTGGGGTTATTCCCAGGCTGTTGAGGCATATTCGGAGGTCTGTTCTGCCAACGAAAATTACCCGTGGTATTATTCCCAAACTGTTGAGGCATATTCTGAGGTCTATTTTGCCAACCAAAGTTGCGCATCACTGGTTGATTGAAATTCTGAATTGGGCTATTCTGAATAGGCTGACGCACATTTCTGTCCAATCTGTTATTTGTCATCGCACCCTGTGTCATATTGATGGTTTGTTCCTTTTGTAATGTCTTGGAAGTAACGTTATTCCACGTAAAATCTTGTGTTGACACATCTGGTCTAAATTTTTCATTCATGTTTGTATAGAAAAAGTATGCCCTCAGACAATCTGCCACTTCAAGTTCATCCAAATTCAATTCCGCAAATTTCTTACTAGAGGAGGTAATGTACTCTTGCACTGTTTGAGAGTGTTGTTCCCATGTCAACCATGCTCTAATCCGTTGGGATAATGGACGTTTGTCCACAAAATGCTGTGAAAATGTTTCACACAAACGGGTATAATCGTTCTGAATCTCAACCGATAAAGTGCGAAAAAGTGATAACGCATCACCCGAAAAGGACATCACCATGTATCGGCACTTCATTTCCTCTGGGTATGTCCGCACTGCCCAATCAAAAGTGAACAACCAATCGTCAAAAGAAACAGTACCTTTACCGTCAAAACTCTTCACTTTCGGATCTGGATAATCCCTCAAGTTTATGTGACCATTTTCATGTCCATTACCATTTCCGTTCCCAATTCCGTTGGTATGTTCATTCTGTGTAAGATTTTGCAAAAGCGCTGTCTGCATTTGTATCTGTTGTTGCATTTGTTGCTGCTGTTGTTGCATTTGTTGTTGCATTTGTTGCTGCTGTTGTTGTTGTTGTTGTTGTTGTTGTGCCTCTGCCTGCTGTCTTTGAGCCTCTATCAAAAGTAATGTTTGTTGTCGCTGATCCTCTGTCCGTCGTTCCTGCATCTCATTTTGCATTTGCATTTGCCTTGCTAATATGGAAAAATAATCCGACGTACCGTCGCCTTCCGATTGTCCGTCCACAGACCGTTTATCGCGCGACTGACTACGACTCTGACTATTATTACGTATAAATGCTCGACTCTGTTGCGCTCCCTCAGTCGATTCTTCTCGTGCGTCCCTTTCCGACTGTTTACGGTTGCGACTACGACGCGAGTGTTGATCCCGTTCCTGTAATAATTGTTCATACCGTTCATTTGCCACCGCCAGCTGCTGTTTCTCCGCCTCTAAACACTCTAAACGCTGTCGCAATTCGAACTCTTCCTGTCTCTTTCTCTCGCGCCTCTTTCTGTCCCTCTCGCGTCGCTCCGCTAAACGCTGTTCCTCTGACTGATTACTCTCCACACCAAACTCCGTCTCACTCTCTTCACCATCCGTCACATACGCATCGATCGCAAGATCACTTGAATTCGCGCCTTTATTCGACATATCACTCAATTCAAGATCAAATACTGGTGGTCAATCATTCATGAAGATCCCAAAGGTCAATGCGTTCAAGACCGTGTAGGTCTAATTCAAAGGAAACCGTGAAGGTTCCTATATTCAAAGGAGACCGTGAAGGTTCCTATATTTAAAGGAGACCGTGAAGGCTCCTATATGTGGAGAGCCCAAATAAATTTGGGAGAAGTCTCTCTGGTGTCGGTTATCTATACAAGCATGTATCCTCCGAATATAGGATACCAGCCGATAATTCTTAAATATGACTTATCTTACTCTCTTATGCTTAACTTTATATCCAAATATAGAAAATATATGAGCGACAAAATACTGAAGACGACGTCAGCACGAGGGCCTTGACGCGTTGCTTGACTCAATCCGTCCCGACTGCTCGGCACTTGACTGCACGTTCGCTGTTCGCTTCCCACTGCTCGACGACCAAACTCGCAGGTACCACCTGGAGGGTCCACAACGCTCACTGCTCGCCCTATTCTGCACGCCCAGAACAGCTCAATCGCCTTCGAACGGGACGACCGACGCTCCACACTCTGACAGCTCGATCGTCTTCTACGCCTCCGCTTGAACTGCACGACCGCCTTTGAGCAGGACAGCCGGCCCAGCACGTTCTCGACTTCAGCAGCGCGACCGCCTTTGAGCAGGACAGCCGGCTCTGCGCGCCTTGACTTTGAACAGCACGACCGCCGTTGAACAGGACAGTCGGCTCCACCCCTTGACTTGAACAGCTTGGCCGGTGATCTCGAGGGATCCACTCGACCACAGATGATGCCGAACTTGACTGACGATGATCCTGCCTGGCGCTCCAATTTGTTGGGAACACTTCTGATTGGTTCCACGTTAATGGTTCGATCGCCAGTCAACGCACACTTTTAGAAGTAAATTTCTTTTATTAAACCTCAAAAGATACAACTCGACACGACTCTTCGAGATAATAGAATAAAGGGTAGATCGGAATGTCATGTATCTAGGGGCGCTTCCGGTAAATTCCTTGTAATTCTTCTAACAGCTCGGCTCCACTCCAACACCGTGCCATCCACATTTAGAAATTGAAATCCGGCTTCAATACTGCTTCTTGTAAAGTCGATAAACCGCTGCGATCCAGAGGGTATTTGATACTTGAGTGTCACCTTGTTGTCGAGAGTCACAGGAAAGACTTGGCTGCATTTGATGAGACTGTCATAATTTTCCGTCACTTGGTACTGCGGTTTTGTAGCCATCATTCACTTGTAAAAATCCAGATGGAATGAAATGTAGTCGGGTAGTTGACTTGTACCTTGCAGGTTTGTTAGCGAGAGTCTGCTTTTCGTAGGCACCAGGGTTATAGGAAGCAGTTGAGCCAGAGGAGCGTGTCCAACGAGTAGAGAGTGATCTTTGTCAGTCGAAAAGCTTGCAATTATGGGCCACTTGTAGTCGTTCAGGTACACCGGTAGCGCGTCTTGTAGTAGAACGTACAGCTGTTGATTTGGCTCAAGTCCAGAGATTCTCAAGTCGCACAGTTGAACGTGAGTGCAATACGATAGAGATACTTCAATGGGCAGTTGACTTTTTTCAAAATAGTGGCGTCCAACCAGTGTTGTCATAAATGACTGAAGCATCTGACAGGGCACTTAAATATGCAGTGCTACCGTAGTCACTGTAACTACTGTAGTCAACAAGAGACAATAAGCAAGAGGATGACACACGGATGTTAGAGCATGCACGTACTGGTTGGAAAATTACAGTGTGATTTTCTGGTTCTTTTCCACGGCGCGTCGCTTTTCGTCCCCTTGGGACGAAAAAAAGCAGTAAATTCGATCGCTAGAGAACAATCTTCTTGGCTATGAGCGTCCATTCTTCAATGCAGCAATCCTTGGTGGTGGGTCAATTCGCTTTGCCTCAATTTCAATGTCCGAAATGGCCGCTGACTTGTTGCTCTGCATAATTTCTTGGAGTAGTTTGGTTGCTTCAGCTGGATTTGCGTCTGCACTCCTCTTGAAACTGATTCCAGCTTTGGACTCGAACTCTGGGTGGCTAAGTGTTATTCCGACTCTCGCGTCTGGATCAGCATCGCGGAAGGCCTCATCGTACACTTCAGTCATGGCTCGGTGTAGGTCTTTCTGCGGCTCAAAGGATGGTCCGACTTTTAGCGTAAAATTGTGCTCTAAACCGATTGACAATCTTTTTTTTTTTGGTAAAAGTTCTAAAGAAAACTAACCGTGCGTCTGGAACTTCTTGCTGTAGTTGGAGTGTGACAAAGTTATCTGGTAGGGCGGTCGTAGACACTCTTTATTGCTTTCACTGCATGAACGTTTCATTTTTGCAAAGAGTTACTCCCTTTCGTTGTGGTCTACCTTATATGCGTGCGGCTCTACCGTATTCACTGCTGATATCGTAACAATGTAATAACACGCCGCACGCACACACGCAGTAACGCACGCACACAGGCACGCACGCACGCACTCACGCACACACACATACAAACACGCTGCCCGCAACATACAAACACGTTGTCTGCTCGGCTGTGCCTCAGGGCCTGCAGGTCACCCCCCCCTCCCAGAGTCAGGCAATCCTGCCAGAAAAGCAGCATCACCCCCACCCCCCCTGCTTTGGTCCAACCTACACTTACTGCATGATACATACCATGCTAAATGCAATCTCCATGCACCAGGAAGTGGTTTCAGGTCTGTGAGCAGTATTATTGTCGAAATATATATAATTTCGCTGGTAGCGCTGTATTTCACGCACCAACTGACTGTTGATTCAGCGCAAGTCGACTTTTGCCTCTCAGTCGACAACTTCGAGTGGATTTTTCGATCTAGACGTATGCCCGAAATTCGACCGTTCATAGCTCATTCGACGCAGAATGAATCGGGCTTTCATCTGAACTGGGTTTTGTGGTGTGCAAACCGGTTTTGCAGAAACCACATGCGAAACAAGCTGCTAGGGCAATGGGGAAACATGCGCAACGTAACGCTTGCATTGCAGTACGCTAATACAGACCATATTTTGGGGTATAGTCTAACTCGGGAAATTCGCAGACGTTTCGTGCCCACATGCGACCGCGCAAGACTTTAGTCTGGGGTGAGGCCAAGAAGAACTATAAAGAATGCTAGATTCCCAGCAAGTTGACTTTTGCCTCTCAGTCGACAACTTCAAGTGGATTTTTCGATCTAGACGTATGCCCCAAATTCGACCGTTCATAGCTTATTCGACGCAGAATGAAACAGGCTTTCATCTGAAGTAGGTTTCGTGGTGTGCAAACTGGTTTCGCAGAAACCACAAGCGAAAAACCTCAAAATTCTGATCTAACCAAATTTTCAATGTGTGTTTTCATATTTGTGCGTAAATATGACTTGCACCATTTCTGCACCAAAAAGACGCGCAATTTCACGAGGATTCCGAATGTGCCTTTAAGTTTCAGTTTCGAGCTCGAAATCGCAAGTTACGGGTCAAAAACGAAAGTACCAAAAATTTGGAGCCAAAAAACGGTTTTTGCGCATAAAAAAAGTTGCGGAGCGAAAATCAAAATTTCGAGTTGATCATTGGAATCCCCATCAGATTCTGGTCTAGAAACATTTTTTTCAAAAAAATCAAAAAATAATTCGGGGATTGTGCCACCCTCTGGTTGAACCAGGTTGGTTTTTACAAAAAGCGTGTCTTAAAGACTCAGCTCAATTGTAGATTCTGCAAGTTAGTAGCACACAATGCAGCTTAAGGTAAGAAGCATTGATATTTTATGCCCATCGACAATCGTTTTTTGCACTTCCAATATCCCTATGGGGTTGGCCTATGCAGAATAATTAAAGACTCAGCTCAATTGTAGATTCTGCAAGTTAGTAGCACACAATGCAACTTAAGGTAAGAAGCATTGATATCTTATGCCCATCAACAATCGTTTACTGCACTTCCAATATCCCTATGGGGTTGGCCTATGCAGAATAATGAAAGACTCAGCTCAATTGTAGATTCTGCAAGTTAGTAGTACACAATGCAACTTAAGGTAAGAAGCATTGATATCTTATGCCCATCAACAATCGTTTACTGCACTTCCAATATCCCTATGGGGTTGGCCTATGCAGAATAATGAAAGACTCAGCTCAATTGTAGATTCTGCAAGTTAGTAGCACACAATGCAGCTTAAGGTAAGAAGCATTGATATTTTATGCCCATTGACAATCGTTTATTGCACTTCCAATATCCCTATGGGGTTGGCCTATGCAGAATAATGAAAGACTCAGCTCAATTGTAGATTCTGCAAGTTAGTAGTCACACAATGCAGCTTAAGGTAAGAAGCATTGATATTTTATACCCATCAACAATTGTTTTTTTCACTTCCAATATCCCTATGGGTTGGCCTATGCAGAATAATTAAAGACTCAGCTCAATTGTAGATTCTGCAAGTTAGTAGCACACAATGCAGCTTAAGGTAAGAAGCATTGATATTTTATGCCCATCGACAATCGTTTTTTGCACTTCCAATATCCCTATGGGGTTGGCCTATGCAGAATAATTAAAGACTCAGCTCAATTGTAGATTCTGCAAGTTAGTAGCACACAATGCAGCTTAAGGTAAGAAGCATTGATATTTTATGCCCATCGACAATCGTTTTTTGCACTTCCAATATCCCTATGGGGTTGGCCTATGCAGAATAATTAAAGACTCAGCTCAATTGTAGATTCTGCAAGTTAGTAGCACACAATGCAACTTAAGGTAAGAAGCATTGATATCTTATGCCCATCAACAATCTATTAATGAACTTCCAATATCACTATGGGGTTGGCCTATGCAGAATAATTAAAGACTCAGCTCAATTGTAGATTCTGCAAGTTAGTAGCACACAATGCAGCTTAAGGTAAGAAGCATTGATATCTTATGCCCATCAACAATCGATTTTTGAAGTTGGACTATGCAGAATAATTAAAGACTCAGCTCAATTGTAGATTCTGCAAGTTAGTAGCACACAATGCAGCTTAAGGTAAGAAGCATTGATATTTTATGCCCATCGACAATCGTTTTTTGCACTTCCAATATCCCTATGGGGTTGGCCTATGCAGAATAATTAAAGACTCAGCTCAATTGTAGATTCTGCAAGTTAGTAGCACACAATGCAGCTTAAGGTAAGAAGCATTGATATTTTATGCCCATCGACAATCGTTTTTTGCACTTCCAATATCCCTATGGGGTTGGCCTATGCAGAATAATTAAAGAATCAGCTCAATTGTAGATTCTGTAAGTTAGTAGCACACAGTGCAGCTTAAGGTAAGAAGCATTGATATTTTATGCCCATCGACAATCGTTTTTTGCACTTCCAATATCCCTATGGGGTTGGCCTATGCAGAATAATTAAAGACTCAGCTCAATTGTAGATTCTGCAAGTTAGTAGCACACAATGCAGCTTAAGGTAAGAAGCATTGATATTTTATGCCCATCGACAATCGTTTTTTGCACTTCCAATATCCCTATGGGGTTGGCCTATGCAGAATAATTAAAGACTCAGCTCAATTGTAGATTCTGCAAGTTAGTAGCACACAATGCAGCTTAAGGTAAGAAGCATTGATATTTTATGCCCATCGACAATCGTTTTTTGCACTTCCAATATCCCTATGGGGTTGGCCTATGCAGAATAATTAAAGACTCAGCTCAATTGTAGATTCTGCAAGTTAGTAGCACACAATGCAGCTTAAGGTAAGAAGCATTGATATTTTATGCCCATCGACAATCGTTTACTGCACTTCCAATATCCCTATGGGGTTGGCCTATGCAGAATAATTAAAGACTCAGCTCAATTGTAGATTCTGCAAGTTAGTAGCACACAATGCAGCTTAAGGTAAGAAGCATTGATATTTTATGCCCATCAACAATCGTTTTTTGCACTTCCAATATCCCTATGGGGTTGGCCTATGCAGAATAATGAAAGACTCAGCTCAATTGTAGATTCTGCAAGTTAGTAGTACACAATGCAACTTAAGGTAAGAAGCATTGATATCTTATGCCCATCAACAATCGTTTACTGCACTTCCAATATCCCTATGGGGTTGGCCTATGCAGAATAATTAAAGACTCAGCTCAATTGTAGATTCTGCAAGTTAGTAGCACACAATGCAGCTTAAGGTAAGAAGCATTGATATTTTATGCCCATCGACAATCGTTTTTTGCACTTCCAATATCCCTATGGGGTTGGCCTATGCAGAATAATTAAAGACTCAGCTCAATTGTAGATTCTGCAAGTTAGTAGCACACAATGCAGCTTAAGGTAAGAAGCATTGATATTTTATGCCCATCGACAATCGTTTTTTGCACTTCCAATATCCCTATGGGGTTGGCCTATGCAGAATAATTAAAGACTCAGCTCAATTGTAGATTCTGCAAGTTAGTAGCACACAATGCAGCTTAAGGTAAGAAGCATTGATATTTTATGCCCATCGACAATCGTTTTTTGCACTTCCAATATCCCTATGGGGTTGGCCTATGCAGAATAATTAAAGACTCAGCTCAATTGTAGATTCTGCAAGTTAGTAGCACACAATGCAACTTAAGGTAAGAAGCATTGATATCTTATGCCCATCAACAATCGTTTACTGCACTTCCAATATCCCTATGGGGTTGGCCTATGCAGAATAATGAAAGACTCAGCTCAATTGTAGATTCTGCAAGTTAGTAGTACACAATGCAACTTAAGGTAAGAAGCATTGATATCTTATGCCCATCAACAATCGTTTACTGCACTTCCAATATCCCTATGGGGTTGGCCTATGCAGAATAATGAAAGACTCAGCTCAATTGTAGATTCTGCAAGTTAGTAGTACACAATGCAACTTAAGGTAAGAAGCATTGATATCTTATACCCATCAACAATCGATTTTTGAAGTTGGACTATGCAGAATAATTAAAGACTCAGCTCAATTGTAGATTCTGCAAGTTAGTAGCACACAATGCAGCTTAAGGTAAGAAGCATTGATATTTTATGCCCATCGACAATCGTTTTTTGCACTTCCAATATCCCTATGGGGTTGGCCTATGCAGAATAATTAAAGACTCAGCTCAATTGTAGATTCTGCAAGTTAGTAGCACACAATGCAGCTTAAGGTAAGAAGCATTGATATTTTATGCCCATCGACAATCGTTTTTTGCACTTCCAATATCCCTATGGGGTTGGCCTATGCAGAATAATTAAAGACTCAGCTCAATTGTAGATTCTGCAAGTTAGTAGCACACAATGCAGCTTAAGGTAAGAAGCATTGATATTTTATGCCCATCGACAATCGTTTTTTGCACTTCCAATATCCCTATGGGGTTGGCCTATGCAGAATAATTAAAGACTCAGCTCAATTGTAGATTCTGCAAGTTAGTAGCACACAATGCAGCTTAAGGTAAGAAGCATTGATATTTTATGCCCATCGACAATCGTTTTTTGCACTTCCAATATCCCTATGGGGTTGGCCTATGCAGAATAATTAAAGACTCAGCTCAATTGTAGATTCTGCAAGTTAGTAGCACACAATGCAGCTTAAGGTAAGAAGCATTGATATTTTATGCCCATCGACAATCGTTTTTTGCACTTCCAATATCCCTATAGGGTTGGCCTATGCAGAATAATTAAAGACTCAGCTCAATTGTAGATTCTGCAAGTTAGTAGCACACAATGCAGCTTAAGGTAAGAAGCATTGATATTTTATGCCCATCGACAATCGTTTTTTGCACTTCCAATATCCCTATGGGGTTGGCCTATGCAGAATAATTAAAGACTCAGCTCAATTGTAGATTCTGCAAGTTAGTAGCACACAATGCAGCTTAAGGTAAGAAGCATTGATATTTTATGCCCATCGACAATCGTTTTTTGCACTTCCAATATCCCTATGGGGTTGGCCTATGCAGAATAATTAAAGACTCAGCTCAATTGTAGATTCTGCAAGTTAGTAGCACACAATGCAGCTTAAGGTAAGAAGCATTGATATTTTATGCCCATCGACAATCGTTTTTTGCACTTCCAATATCCCTATGGGGTTGGCCTATGCAGAATAATTAAAGACTCAGCTCAATTGTAGATTCTGCAAGTTAGTAGCACACAATGCAGCTTAAGGTAAGAAGCATTGATATTTTATGCCCATCGACAATCGTTTTTTGCACTTCCAATATCCCTATGGGGTTGGCCTATGCAGAATAATTAAAGACTCAGCTCAATTGTAGATTCTGCAAGTTAGTAGCACACAATGCAGCTTAAGGTAAGAAGCATTGATATTTTATGCCCATCGACAATCGTTTTTTGCACTTCCAATATCCCTATGGGGTTGGCCTATGCAGAATAATTAAAGACTCAGCTCAATTGTAGATTCTGCAAGTTAGTAGCACACAATGCAGCTTAAGGTAAGAAGCATTGATATTTTATGCCCATCGACAATCGTTTTTTGCACTTCCAATATCCCTATGGGGTTGGCCTATGCAGAATAATTAAAGACTCAGCTCAATTGTAGATTCTGCAAGTTAGTAGTACACAATGCAACTTAAGGTAAGAAGCATTGATATCTTATACCCATCAACAATCGTTTTTTGCACTTCCAATATCCCTATGGGGTTGGCCTATGCAGAATAATTAAAGACTCAGCTCAATTGTAGATTCTGCAAGTTAGTAGCACACAATGCAGCTTAAGGTAAGAAGCATTGATATCTTATACCCATCAACAATCGATTTTTGAAGTTGGACTATGCAGAATAATTAAAGACTCAGCTCAATTGTAGATTCTGCAAGTTAGTAGCACACAATGCAGCTTAAGGTAAGAAGCATTGATATTTTATGCCCATCGACAATCGTTTTTTGCACTTCCAATATCCCTATGGGGTTGGCCTATGCAGAATAATTAAAGACTCAGCTCAATTGTAGATTCTGCAAGTTAGTAGCACACAATGCAGCTTAAGGTAAGAAGCATTGATATTTTATGCCCATCGACAATCGTTTTTTGCACTTCCAATATCCCTATGGGGTTGGCCTATGCAGAATAATTAAAGACTCAGCTCACTTGTAGATTCTGCAAGCCAATTTATGCCCATCACTTCACTTCATATCCCTATACATCGTGGTTGGCCTATGCAGAATAATTAAAGACTCAGCTCAATTGTAGATTCTGCAAGTTAGTAGCACACAATGCAGCTTAAGGTAAGAAGCATTGATATTTTATGCCCATCGACAATCGTTTTTTGCACTTCCAATATCCCTATGGGGTTGGCCTATGCAGAATAATTAAAGACTCAGCTCAATTGTAGATTCTGCAAGTTAGTAGCACACAATGCAGCTTAAGGTAAGAAGCATTGATATTTTATGCCCATCGACAATCGTTTTTTGCACTTCCAATATCCCTATGGGGTTGGCCTATGCAGAATAATTAAAGACTCAGCTCAATTGTAGATTCTGCAAGTTAGTAGCACACAATGCAGCTTAAGGTAAGAAGCATTGATATTTTATGCCCATCGACAATCGTTTTTTGCACTTCCAATATCCCTATGGGGTTGGCCTATGCAGAATAATTAAAGACTCAGCTCAATTGTAGATTCTGCAAGTTAGTAGCACACAATGCAGCTTAAGGTAAGAAGCATTCATATTTTATGACAATCGACAATCTTTTTTTTCACCATTTTTTATAAATAACCTTTCCAATCTTCTAATTATTCTGCATAGGCCAACCCTATAGGGATATTGGAAGTGCAAAAAACGATTGTCGATGGGCATAAAATATCAATGCTTCTTACCTTAAGCTGCATTGTGTGCTACTAACTTGCAGAATCTACAATTGAGCTGAGTCTTTAATTATTCTGCATAGGCCAACCCTATAGGGATATTGGAAGTGCAAAAAACGATTGTCGATGGGCATAAAATATCAATGCTTCTTACCTTAAGCTGCATTGTGTGCTACTAACTTGCAGAATCTACAATTGAGCTGAGTCTTTAATTATTCTGCATAGGCCAACCCCATAGGGATATTGGAAGTGCAAAAAACGATTGTCGATGGGCATAAAATATCAATGCTTCTTACCTTAAGCTGCATTGTGTGCTACTAACTTGCAGAATCTACAATTGAGCTGAGTCTTTAATTATTCTGCATAGGCCAACCCCATAGGGATATTGGAAGTGCAAAAAACGATTGTCGATGGGCATAAAATATCAATGCTTCTTACCTTAAGCTGCATTGTGTGCTACTAACTTGCAGAATCTACAATTGAGCTGAGTATTTAATTATTCTGCGTGGTCCAACTTCAAAAATCGATTGTTGATGGGTATAAGATATCAATGCTTCTTACCTTAAGTTGCATTGTGTACTAACTTGCAGAATCTACAATTGAGCTGAGTCTTTCATTATTCTGCATAGGCCAACCCCATAGGGATATTGGAAGTGCAGTAAACGATTGTTGATGGGCATAAGATATCAATGTTTCTTACCTTAAGTTGCATTGTGTACTACTAACTTGCAGAATCTACAATTGAGCTGAGTCTTTCATTATTCTGCATAGGCCAACCCCATAGGGATATTGGAAGTGCAAAAAACGATTGTCGATGGGCATAAAATATCAATGCTTCTTACCTTAAGCTGCATTGTGTGCTACTAACTTGCAGAATCTACAATTGAGCTGAGTCTTTAATTATTCTGCATAGTCCAACTTCAAAAATCGATTGTTGATGGGTATAAGATATCAATGCTTCTTACCTTAAGTTGCATTGTGTACTACTAACTTGCAGAATCTACAATTGAGCTGAGTCTTTCATTATTCTGCATAGGCCAACCCCATAGGGATATTGGAAGTGCAGTAAACGATTGTTGATGGGCATAAGATATCAATGCTTCTTACCTTAAGTTGCATTGTGTACTACTAACTTGCAGAATCTACAATTGAGCTGAGTCTTTCATTATTCTGCATAGGCCAACCCCATAGGGATATTGGAAGTGCAGTAAACGATTGTTGATGGGCATAAGATATCAATGCTTCTTACCTTAAGCTGCATTGTGTGCTACTAACTTGCAGAATCTACAATTGAGCTGAGTCTTTAATTATTCTGCATAGGCCAACCCCATAGGGATATTGGAAGTGCAAAAAACGATTGTCGATGGGCATAAAATATCAATGCTTCTTACCTTAAGCTGCATTGTGTGCTACTAACTTGCAGAATCTACAATTGAGCTGAGTCTTTAATTATTCTGCATAGGCCAACCCCATAGGGATATTGGAAGTGCAAAAAACGATTGTCGATGGGCATAAAATATCAATGCTTCTTACCTTAAGCTGCATTGTGTGCTACTAACTTGCAGAATCTACAATTGAGCTGAGTCTTTAATTATTCTGCATAGGCCAACCCCATAGGGATATTGGAAGTGCAAAAAACGATTGTCGATGGGCATAAAATATCAATGCTTCTTACCTTAAGCTGCATTGTGTGCTACTAACTTGCAGAATCTACAATTGAGCTGAGTCTTTAATTATTCTGCATAGGCCAACCCCATAGGGATATTGGAAGTGCAAAAAACGATTGTCGATGGGCATAAAATATCAATGCTTCTTACCTTAAGCTGCATTGTGTGCTACTAACTTGCAGAATCTACAATTGAGCTGAGTCTTTAATTATTCTGCATAGGCCAACCCCATAGGGATATTGGAAGTGCAAAAAACGATTGTCGATGGGCATAAAATATCAATGCTTCTTACCTTAAGCTGCATTGTGTGCTACTAACTTGCAGAATCTACAATTGAGCTGAGTCTTTAATTATTCTGCATAGGCCAACCCTATAGGGATATTGGAAGTGCAAAAAACGATTGTCGATGGGCATAAAATATCAATGCTTCTTACCTTAAGCTGCATTGTGTGCTACTAACTTGCAGAATCTACAATTGAGCTGAGTCTTTAATTATTCTGCATAGGCCAACCCCATAGGGATATTGGAAGTGCAAAAAACGATTGTCGATGGGCATAAAATATCAATGCTTCTTACCTTAAGCTGCATTGTGTGCTACTAACTTGCAGAATCTACAATTGAGCTGAGTCTTTAATTATTCTGCATAGGCCAACCCCATAGGGATATTGGAAGTGCAAAAAACGATTGTCGATGGGCATAAAATATCAATGCTTCTTACCTTAAGCTGCATTGTGTGCTACTAACTTGCAGAATCTACAATTGAGCTGAGTCTTTAATTATTCTGCATAGGCCAACCCCATAGGGATATTGGAAGTGCAAAAAACGATTGTCGATGGGCATAAAATATCAATGCTTCTTACCTTAAGCTGCATTGTGTGCTACTAACTTGCAGAATCTACAATTGAGCTGAGTCTTTAATTATTCTGCATAGGCCAACCCCATAGGGATATTGGAAGTGCAAAAAACGATTGTCGATGGGCATAAAATATCAATGCTTCTTACCTTAAGCTGCATTGTGTGCTACTAACTTGCAGAATCTACAATTGAGCTGAGTCTTTAATTATTCTGCATAGTCCAACTTCAAAAATCGATTGTTGATGGGTATAAGATATCAATGCTTCTTACCTTAAGTTGCATTGTGTACTACTAACTTGCAGAATCTACAATTGAGCTGAGTCTTTCATTATTCTGCATAGGCCAACCCCATAGGGATATTGGAAGTGCAGTAAACGATTGTTGATGGGCATAAGATATCAATGCTTCTTACCTTAAGTTGCATTGTGTACTACTAACTTGCAGAATCTACAATTGAGCTGAGTCTTTCATTATTCTGCATAGGCCAACCCCATAGGGATATTGGAAGTGCAGTAAACGATTGTTGATGGGCATAAGATATCAATGCTTCTTACCTTAAGTTGCATTGTGTACTACTAACTTGCAGAATCTACAATTGAGCTGAGTCTTTAATTATTCTGCATAGGCCAACCCCATAGGGATATTGGAAGTGCAGTAAACGATTGTCGATGGGCATAAAATATCAATGCTTCTTACCTTAAGCTGCATTGTGTGCTACTAACTTGCAGAATCTACAATTGAGCTGAGTCTTTAATTATTCTGCATAGGCCAACCCCATAGGGATATTGGAAGTGCAAAAAACGATTGTCGATGGGCATAAAATATCAATGCTTCTTACCTTAAGCTGCATTGTGTGCTACTAACTTGCAGAATCTACAATTGAGCTGAGTCTTTAATTATTCTGCATAGGCCAACCCCATAGGGATATTGGAAGTGCAAAAAACGATTGTCGATGGGCATAAAATATCAATGCTTCTTACCTTAAGCTGCATTGTGTGCTACTAACTTGCAGAATCTACAATTGAGCTGAGTCTTTTAATTATTCTGTCCATAGGCCAACCCCATAGGGATATTGGAAGTGCAGTAAACGATTGTTGATGGGCATAAGATATCAATGCTTCTTACCTTAAGTTGCATTGTGTACTACTAACTTGCAGAATCTACAATTGAGCTGAGTCTTTCATTATTCTGCATAGGCCAACCCCATAGGGATATTGGAAGTGCAGTAAACGATTGTTGATGGGCATAAGATATCAATGCTTCTTACCTTAAGTTGCATTGTGTACTACTAACTTGCAGAATCTACAATTGAGCTGAGTCTTTAATTATTCTGCATAGGCCAACCCCATAGGGATATTGGAAGTGCAGTAAACGATTGTCGATGGGCATAAAATATCAATGCTTCTTACCTTAAGCTGCATTGTGTGCTACTAACTTGCAGAATCTACAATTGAGCTGAGTCTTTAATTATTCTGCATAGGCCAACCCCATAGGGATATTGGAAGTGCAAAAAACGATTGTCGATGGGCATAAAATATCAATGCTTCTTACCTTAAGCTGCATTGTGTGCTACTAACTTGCAGAATCTACAATTGAGCTGAGTCTTTAATTATTCTGCATAGGCCAACCCCATAGGGATATTGGAAGTGCAAAAAACGATTGTCGATGGGCATAAAATATCAATGCTTCTTACCTTAAGCTGCATTGTGTGCTACTAACTTGCAGAATCTACAATTGAGCTGAGTCTTTAATTATTCTGCATAGGCCAACCCCATAGGGATATTGGAAGTGCAAAAAACGATTGTCGATGGGCATAAAATATCAATGCTTCTTACCTTAAGCTGCACTGTGTGCTACTAACTTACAGAATCTACAATTGAGCTGATTCTTTAATTATTCTGCATAGGCCAACCCCATAGGGATATTGGAAGTGCAAAAAACGATTGTCGATGGGCATAAAATATCAATGCTTCTTACCTTAAGCTGCATTGTGTGCTACTAACTTGCAGAATCTACAATTGAGCTGAGTCTTTAATTATTCTGCATAGGCCAACCCCATAGGGATATTGGAAGTGCAAAAAACGATTGTCGATGGGCATAAAATATCAATGCTTCTTACCTTAAGCTGCATTGTGTGCTACTAACTTGCAGAATCTACAATTGAGCTGAGTCTTTAATTATTCTGCATAGTCCAAACCCTGGGATTGGAAGTTCAAAAATCGATTGTTGATGGGTATAAGATATCAATGCTTCTTACCTTAAGCTGCATTGTGTGCTACTAACTTGCAGAATCTACAATTGAGCTGAGTCTTTAATTATTCTGCATAGGCCAACCCCATAGGGATATTGGAAGTGCAAAAAACGATTGTTGATGGGCATAAAATATCAATGCTTCTTACCTTAAGCTGCATTGTGTGCTACTAACTTGCAGAATCTACAATTGAGCTGAGTCTTTAATTATTCTGCATAGGCCAACCCCATAGGGATATTGGAAGTGCAAAAAACGATTGTCGATGGGCATAAAATATCAATGCTTCTTACCTTAAGCTGCATTGTGTGCTACTAACTTGCAGAATCTACAATTGAGCTGAGTCTTTAATTATTCTGCATAGGCCAACCCCATAGGGATATTGGAAGTGCA